>JXCR01040904.1:516029-579909 GCA_002079205.1 Phalaenopsis hybrid cultivar
TAAGACTAGTCAATAGGAAAGTCTTATGGCTAGACCTAGGCTACTAAAGAAGTTTCTAGACCTCAACCAATAGTGAGGTCAACAAGGTTGAGTGAAAATAAATAGGGAAAAAAAAATTTCAAGTGTGTAGAATTAGAGGACTTTAGTGTGACAGGCTAAAGCTCCCAATTTGATTTATAGTTTTAGGTTTTGGTACGAGATGTTAGCCCCCAAGTGGAGGGAGAGGAGGGAACTCTAGAGCGAGAGCTAGTATCTTTTCTACCTAACCGGTCTTCATGACTATTAAAACTATAGATTAGCCAATATTCTTTATAGCATCTCTAATAAGAAAGAATGTTGTTTATCCTATTTAGCACAACACATTTAGCATACTTCCACAACAGAATTTTTATAGTTATTACTGATTCATGATATGGAAAAAGATATTTTACTTATATTTCCTTCATCTTGCAAATATTTAGTTAATTTAATTAGTTTCTTACTTTATCTTCATAAACCAATAATTACAAAAAGAATCGAATTTTCATTCCTTTTATAACATCTTAGGTTTAAGTAAGAATATTTTGCTAAGTAGATTTTTGTCATCTAAACGTTCTAGTTTTTTTTTTAAAAGTGCATATTGCAGTCTTCCCTATGGGTTTGATATTCGGAGCTTAATCAAAAAGTTTTATATTACTTGATAACGATACGTATATTTACGTAGTATCCTATATTTAATTATTATAATTGTATTCTTATTTGTTTCATAGTGGAAAACATACCTAGCTTTTGCTTTGGATAAAGTTTTTAGCTTTTGTTAATAATTAAGAATAACTATTAAGAAAATTGATCATATAATCACATTTTAAATCTATATAGAAAGTCGGAATTACATATTTGATTAAATCCAGTTATGAAAGAAGTTGTAAAGAAAGAGATTTAGAATTTGCTAGATGTAGAGTTTTATCTACCCCATTTTAGATAGTACTTGGGCTAACTCTATCCATTATGTTCCAAGGAAAGGAGGAGTAATTTTGTCAGTAAATAAACATAATGAAATGATTCCCAATTGACATGTCACGAGGTGGTGAATTTCTATAGATTACAGAAAATTCAATTCCACCACTAGGAAAGATTATTTTCCTTTATCCTTCTCAGATCATACATTAGATAGGCTAGTTGGCCACCCATATTTCTACTTTTTGGATGGGTATTCTAGGTATCATCAAGTCTCTATTACTCTAGAGGATTAAGATAAGACAACTTTCACAAGTCCTTATGGGAGTTTTATTTTTTGAAGAATGACATTTGGATTATGTAATCCACCTGCTACATTTTAATGTTGCATGATGTAATTTTTTTGTGACCTAATTAAGAATGGGATAAAAGTTCTCATCGATCTTTTTTTAGTGTTTGTCCCATCATTTGAATCTTACTTGGATCATCTGGCTAAAGTGCTAAGATGCTATGAAGAGACGAACATTGTTCTCAATTGGGAGGAGTGTGAGTTCATGGTTTGTAGAGGAATTTTATTTGGGCATAAAATTTTTGGAAGAGGCATGGAAGTGGACTCAGCAAAAATTCAAGTTATTGAAAATATTCCCCCATCTAATAATGTGGTGGGAGTTGTAAGCTTTTTAGGACATTCTAGATTTTATAAGCGATATATTAAGGCTTTTTCTAAAGTAGTTAAAACTTTACGCCATCTTTTAGAAAAGGATGTTTTATTTAATTTTGATCTTGAATGCTTAAGTACCATTAATACCTTGAAATAAAAGTTAGTCACGGCTCCTATAATTGTCTCACCTAATTGGGGGAGAACATTTGATTCAATGTGCGATGCGAGTGACCTCGCTATTGGTGTAGTTTTAGGAAATCAGTGTTATAAGATCTTTACAGCTATATACTATGCCAGTAAGACTATTAATCAATCTCAAATTAATTATACTACTACTTAGAAGGAACTTTTGACTATAGTATAGGAATTTGATAAACTTAGGTCTTATTTGATTAGAATGAAATGTACTATTCATATTGACCATTTAGTAATTCAATATCTGATGTAGAAAAAGGATGTCAAACCAAGGTTGATTAGATGGCTCATGTTATTATAAGAGTTTGATATCAGAATGGTAGATAGAAAAGGTAATGAGAATCAGATGATGAATTACTTATCAAGATTGAATGAGGAGATCAATGAAAATTTTGTAGATTAGCAATTATTTTTTTTTGTTAAATGAACATTACATGGCATGCTGACATAGTAAATTACATAGTTAATGATATTATACCCTATGGTCTAGATACCATAAATGGAAGAAATTCATCCATGATGTTAGATATTACTTTTGGGATGACCTATACCTTTATAAAATGTGTAAGGATCGTGTGATTAGAAGATGATTACTCATAGAAGAAACTCTTGAAATTATTAGGAAATGTCAACATTCTGAATTTGAGGGCCATTTTAGAGTTTATAGAATTGCTACTTGGATTTTACCATTTGGATTTTATTGGCCTACTCTATTTGAGGATGTAAATGAATATATTAAAACTTGAGATAGATACTAGATAAGAGTTTATAAGCTTAAAATCTATCTCAAGTCTCACAAAACATCCTCAAGTATCATAATAGAAAGGATTGGTCTTTGAGACTTGAGGATGCTTTGTGAGAATATAAAACTGCTTATAAAAAACCTATAGCAATGTCTCCATATAAGCCCAAATTTGTTAAGTCTTGTCACTTGACTGTTAAATTAGAATAAAAAGCATATTGAGCTACTAATGAGTTCAATTATAGTATGATGGAAGCTAGAGAGAAAAAATTACTAAGTCCATGGAATTAGATAAAAATCTTATGAAACTTCCAAAATTTATAAAAAGAAAATGAAAAATAGCACGATCAAAAGATTCTTAAGAAAGATTTTTCTTTTAGACAGGATGTTTTATTGTACAATACACAATTAAAATAATTCCCAGACAATTGAAGTCGAGGTGGTCAGGACCATTTACCATACTAAAGGTTTATCCTTTTGGTGCAATTGATAATAAAGATTCTAAGAGTTGTAGAGTGTTTAAAGCTAATGTATAAAGGCTTAAACCTTACTTAGGTGGTGAGAGACCTTTAATAAATGAGGCTTTAATGTTGGGTCATCTAGATTTCTCGGACTAAGTATATTAAATTAAGAGCTTCTTGGAAGGTAACCTAAGTTTGTTTTTATGTTCGTGTTTGTTATAGTTATTGTATTAAGTGTTTGTATCAGTGTGTTTATGTTTGTGATGTGATTATTTTGCTATGATTAGGATTATGTTACTTAAGGGAGATGAATCCTTAGTTTTCTCATTGTGTCTGAGCTTTTGTGTGTCTTTTTAAGTTAGTAGGATCAACTGTGTCCACTAAAACCTAGTTCTAGATTAAACATAAGGATATACAGGAGACATAGTGAGTTAGACATGGAACAGGTTTATCTCAATTTGTTATTTTTTATTTTTTATTTCTAACCCTCTTCTTCTATCAAGATGGTCTTTGTGCCCATAGATTAGAAGGCTGGTGGATGATTCCTCCATAGCACAGGTTGAGGTGTATACTTTATCGAACATAATAGTACTTAGAGTTTGGCAACATATAAGCCAATTTAAATAGTTATTGTGCTTTCTTTCTGACAAAAATATGTGAAAGCATCTGACATTCAATAGAGGATGATTCCATTGCATATTATGAAATACAAGTGAGAGATGCAATGAGAAAGAGGATTAGTGACCTTATTGATCTTTAGTTATGGGGTATTATGTATGATTGAAGACTTAGGGAGGACACATATTGCAAATTAACTCATCATGTCAAATTAGATCTAAGCACCTAGGAGCCGCCCACTCAGGCGCCTACGCACCACTATGGCAAGCAATTCCTTGGAACTGCTATTGCGGTGCCTACGCATCGCTACCCACTATTCACCCTAAATCGGGCCAATTTGCTTCATTTTCATGAATTTCCTTACCTAGTACTTCTTCGCCGACTGAGAGGTGAAACTCTGGGCATCCATTTTTATTTCAATTTTTCTTGATCCATGAAGTTTTTATAAGTGAAAATACTCTTAATAGGTCAATTTTACTCCCTAAGCTTTTTCCTTCAATTTTTCATTTGGGATTTTATAATTTTGGGTGCGAAAGTTCGAATTAGAGATTTTTTGAGAAAAAAACTTGATTAAGCTCATTATTTTCATCTTGTTTGCATCCAAATTACTTTCAAGCTTTATTTCTTTGTGATTTTTATCACCTTTTTTTCTTAATGGCTCATAAAATAAAGGGCAGCAAATCAAAATCTTCATTTGACAAGAAGTGATTAATAAGCTCCAAAGCTCAGGATCTCTGAGATTTATGGCATGGTGATTATAGCTCTCTGAGATTTATAAGAAGAGATTTATAACTCATTATTTGCATCTTATTTGCATCTTCAATCTTCATTTGACAATGATTTCTTGACCACAAATATTTGGATTGTGAAACAAGGAATTATCTGCTCTAAGGGTGTAGTTGAGACTATAATTTTGAGTAAAAATTGCAAAAATCTATGTTACAATATTGGTGCGGCTGTGATTTCAGATATTTGGGAGTATTATGCTAATGTTTTCAGAAAGTAAATTTTGTTATTTAATTTAAATATAATTTTAATTTATAAGAGATTTATAAGTTCCAAAATTGAGGATTTCTGAGATTTATAAGAAGAGATTTATAGCTCATTATTTGCATCTTGTTTGCATCTTCAATCTTCATTTGACAATGATTTCTTGACCACGGATATGTTGAATGTGGAACATGGAATTATCCGCTCTGAGGGTGCAGTTGAGATTATAATTAAGAGTAAAATTCGCAAAAATCTTTGTTACAATAGTGGTGCAGCTGTGATTTCAGTTATTAGGGAGTTTTATGCTAATCTTTTCAGAAAGTAAATTTTGCTATTTAATTTAAATATAATTTTAATTTGGAAAAAAATTATTTTAATTTATATTTATAAAAAAAGATTTATAAGCTCCAAAACTGAGGAGATTTGGAAAATTTATAAGCTCCAAATTTAAATATAATTTTAATTTGGAAAAAAATTATTTTAATTTAGATTTATAAGAAGAGATTTATAAGCTCCAAAACTGAGGATCTCTGAGATTTATAAGAAGAGATTTATAGCTCATTATTTGCATCTTGTTTGCATCTTCAATCTTCATTTGACAATGATTTCTTGACCACGAATATGTTGATTGTGGAACATGGAATTATCAGCTCTGAGGGTGCTGTTGAGATTGTAATTGTGAGTAAAAATTGCAAAAATCTATGTTAGAATTCTGGTGCAGCTGTGATTTTAGTTAGTAGGGAGTTTTATGCTAATGTTTTCAGAAATAAAATTTTGTTATTTAATTTAAATATAATTTTAATTTGAAAAAAAAATTATTTTCATTATGAAAAATATGAGACTAACAATATCTCATAAGCTTGATTATTTAATTGATCGAGTACGACATTACAAGCAATACACTGTCCCAAGGAATAAGCATACCACTTGACAGTGAACTCGTTCATATAAACAAAAGAAAATTATGACATTCATTTGTTCTGCGAACCTTGTGTACAACCAACAGGTTCCCCTACCTAATATTGAAAATTTTGGTAAGGTTTTGCTTTAACTGGGTTCTTAAAGTTCCTTAAGGGGCAAGTAATTGTTAATTACATCCTAAATGATTGAAGTTGCTTAAGAAAATCATCAATAAAGATTAGGGATTTTGTCTTCAAGATGTTCAAAGTTTAGGTTTTCAAGGAAGTTTTTTATAAATAACAAGTGGGAAAGGCTCAAGCAATAAAAGTTATTTTGAGGATCAAAGGAGTGAAGATTAGGGGATGTCACAGGACATAGACAAACTTCAGCAACTTTCTAATATATCCTTTTGTTAGGCTTTATATTTTAAAAGCAAAATCATTTATGTTTAGTCATACAAATTATTAATTATAGGTCTAACATTTTCATAACGTATAATTATGCAAATAACCTGGATGATAGGAGGATTTACATTATTTCGGACGATGACCATGGAATCTTAAGGTGAGTTTGGGCTTATATTGCATGAAGTACAAATGCCTGAGAGATAGAGTGAGAGTTTATGTCACTCTAGGCAGACTACCTCAAAATCCTTTGGCTTTTTGCTTAAACTAAGGAATGGTTTAGCTAATGTAGACTTGTTTTGCTATTTTATATTGTTGTCCTCTGTTTGCCCCAGCTCACTCCAATGCTACTTGTTGAAGTTCAACTTCAAGGTTTATGTGTGTTTATGCATTATGTTTTGGTTTTATTTATCATTATTGTTTGAATGTTTGAGGGAATTTTAAATTAAATGACACTGATCAAGATTATATGATTTTGTCATCCTGGCATTACTATTTTCTTTTGAATTTACTTAGTCAAAACAAACAGATAAACTTATTTAGACAAAAGAAATATCATAAGCAACCATAAGTTACCTCATCTGAGAGATCTTCATAAACCCAAAAAGAGTATGTTAAGTGTGTTCAAAAGGTTTAAAGGTGTATTATTATTTTTGAAAGTGTATTTTGGTTGTTTTTTTCACAAGTAAAATGAAGCATGCATGATCAAAAAAATGTTGTAAGGTAAAGTAGTATAAGTGCGGTAAATAAATTATGGGGTGCGTACCTGATGCTCCTGCTGCAGCTGCATGAGTTAGTAGCATAAATTTATTTAGTGTTGAAATTTTAGATAAATTGCAATGAGAATCTAGCATGAAAGAAACCCAAAAAATTAAGTCATCCAAAAAGACACGAGGCAAGTAAAACAAAACTCTATGCCGCATGTGGAAGACCGGGAGTAAGTGTAAGGCATTAGTGAAGGTGGGGGCTCAGACCTGCGTTGTGTGTTATTTTATCCAATAATGGCAAAAGCCACCAACCTGGCAATCCAAGGAAGGGCAACTCCTAACTTGAATCGAAGTGATTAGTCCGTGGACCTTTATAAGATTTCATAAAAAATTCTCTTTATAAGATTTCATTAAAAATTCTCTTAGCTTTTCATGAAATAGGTTTACTTAACATTCAAAGGTAATCACATCACAAAAGGATTTTTGTTAAGTTTACGGTGTTATATATGTCTTGTGAAATGAGATAGTCCACGAGATAATCAATCTAATCAGAGTAAGGAAACCAGTAACCTAAGATCATTATGGGAAACTCCAACCAGAGGTTGGCAAATAACATCATCGATCCTATCCTCTCTCATTATTGAGGACCCTTAAGGGTATGATATACTATTCCAAATCCCACTTTTTATCCCTTCTTTATCACATATAAGTGATGTCGTCACCACCATTGCCACCAAGACCTCTGGCTTATACTAGCTTGATGATTTGTATGTGGGAAAAATAAATATTCCTAGTTTCTCACAATGATTTAAATACCTTATTCAAGACTCAAACCCTTGAGCTTTGGGTTTAAATTTAGGATAAGTAGGATAGGGTATTTTATTAGAATTTAGTGATTAAACGGATCTTGAATCATATCTTGATGGATCTTATAAGATTTTGGGGGTGATTTTCTTTAAGAAATAATAATAGATTCAAATGTCCTTCAAAATATCCAGAAAATTGCAAAGGGGCTCGAGGCACGACCCTAAACCGCTTTTGATGTTTATAAATCATTCTTAGTTCACCTGAGCTTATGATTTCATTGAATTAATCAATCCTGTTTAAGTTAAGTTTTTGTTATGGTGTGTTAACTTGTACTCAGTGAACTTTGAGGTGTAACATAACCATGATTAGGGGTAACTATTCATTCTTTGTTATATTGATGAATTATAAAAGTATGAACTAGGTCAAAACTGGATTAGTAAGGACCCCTTCCATCTTTTTTTCAATTGATCCTCAGCTCGTACTGTTTCTACAATGTTCATGGATACTAATATTCCATTTCTAAGCCTCATTAAATAATTCTAAAACAACGCTAGTTCACTGCTGAGCTCATAAAGGTTGAAGGGTAAAGTTATAATTTTATAAAATTTTTATGATATTTTGTTTAATCTTCATTGTGAGATTGAATTGTGAGATTTCTTCACTTCATAATTTCATTAATTTAACTCAAATGACTTTGAAACTTTGTTGAACCCTACTCATGGGTTATTTTACATTATAGAGGAAAATTTATATTTTTATTTTATTTAATCTTTTATAATTACTTTAATTCAAAATAAAGAATTTTCAATATTACTTATTTTTACTAACTAATACATCTTTTTTGACCTCAGAAGAATTTTAGGAGGTTCACATAGGTCAGAGGTCCACTTGAAATAAATTTTGTGAAATTTTGAATTTTATTTTAATTTTTGTGTTTTTTAATTAATTTTAGTGATTAAATAAGTAGAAAATATACTTTTATTTCAAAAATTAACTTTTTATATTTTCATAAAATTTTTTAATCTAAGAGTACTAAGAGAATTTTACTTTGCATTTATTTATTTTTATTTTATTTTTCATAATTATTTAATACAAAAATAAGGGAAAACTTATTTGAATACTGAAAATACCTTTATACATCTTTAAAATTTTATTAAAATATTTTTAAGTTATTTTCTGTAAATATGAATTTGTGCTATTTTGAGGTATATTTATATTTTTGTGATTTGTAATTATTTGTAATTATTCTTAAATTGAAAATTAGCTCAAAAATGAACTTTTTATTTTGACTTTGATTTTAATTTTTTTAGGTTCTACTGGCCGTAAGGAATCACTCAAACCAATTTTTGTAATTTTCTCACTATTAATTTAATTTATGTAATTATTTTAAGCAAAATTTTTTATTTACTTAGAAAATACATTTTTATATTAAAAAGAACTTTTCTGACTTTTAAATTTTTTTAGGGACTTTGTAAGATAATTTTCTTCGTTTTGGGATGTTTTAAAAATTTTTTGAATTATGTTGAATTTTTCTAATTTTTTAATAATTTTTATTAGTTTTAAATGGAAAAGTTTATTTTGAAGCTTTTAAATTTATTTTTTATTTTTTCTAAGGTCCTCTAACCACAGTGAACCAACAAAACTTGATCTTGTCTTTTNTTTTTCTAAGGTACTCTAACCACAGTGAACCAACAAAACTTGATCTTGTCTTTTTTTTACTTTTTTTAAAATATATTTTAATTAAAATAATATTATAAATCCTAAAAAATTAGGGTTTTTGATCATAGGAATGCTCTCTGACCTTGGAAAAATCAGAGAGTGCCCGTAATGTCAGCAATAACAAGCCCTCCAATTTTTAAAAAAAATTGGATAATTATTTAAACAATTAGAATTATTATTCCCTTTGGAGTTTTTAATTAATTAAAAATAAATTTTTTTAATTTTTGGTTCAATAAATTGTCCTCTGTTCACAGAGCACAGAAATATTTTTTCTTTTATTTTTGTGATTTTTCTATGTCAACATATTAATTTTCTTAACTTTGTAAATTAATTTAAATAGAAAATACCCTAGTTTCCTTATATTCACATCGACGCCACGTCATTCCTCGGTAGCTCCAAACTCTTATGCAGCGCACTCTGATTCACTGTAATTTCCATGTCGGCTGCCATGCAGTCCGTGATTCATATTTCCTTTGCTTGTCTGGAACGATCCCAAAGGATCGTTCAATGCACTCTAAAACAGATGGCATCTGTTTATCCTCCCCGATCACCTTAAACCATGAACCATTCATGTTCTAACCCTAGGATCTCGCTCAATGTTCAACCAAATTAAGTGTGGTTTCTTCCTACACCGTCATCTAAGTGAGAAGAACACATCTATATTGCTAGATACCCATGAAATGTAAATTTTCTTCATAAATTTCCAAACTAAAGATAAAATTAAGGATTTATATCAATACCTTTGCCCAAGAGGTGAGGTCTTAATTTGGTTTGTTCTTGAGCTTCGTCTTAGTCTTGTAAACCTCCTCTAATTATTTATTTAAGCTATTATTGGATCTAAGTATGATTTTGATCAAAAGGTGGCTTGGCCTTAGTCTAGGACTAGGTTAAGGTGCTCGGAAAGAGCTTTTTTTTTTTGTGGGGGAAATCTCCTTAAGCTATGGTGAAGCTTTAAAGATGGATCAGTTTGGGATTTTTATGGACTTTGTGGTATGGCCTGAAATGAAATGGATTTTCAGCTAAAAATTAGAGTTGATCAGTGGTGATAAAGTGTTAAACATAATCAGAATGGGCTTAGGGACATTACATTTAAAGTTTGGAATCATTTTGGAAAAGTTTCCCCAAGGTTTGTGCCCTTCTCCCCTTTGGTCCTGAGTTGCTAGCGTATTTATTGAGATGGAAGGAGGGCTCAATTGGGTTGGACAGTGGGTGCAAGGGTTTGCTTAAGTGGAGGGAAGAAGAGGGCAAGTTACCAATTAGAATGAGCCAGCTCAGGGAGTTTCTAGTTGAAGTTTTGGCCATGGGGACTTCCTTGGGCATGGTGTTTTCTGGCTGCTATCTTGGCAGGCCAGCCAGACAAGGTCACCTCCACACTATGACAAGTCAGAATTACAGAGATGTGAAGTTAATTTGATCCCAACATGGGTAATTACAATTTTTCCAAAGTGGGAAATGGGTTTGTTTTAGGTTGGGTTAACCATGGGTTCAACCCAATGGAAATGGCTTGGGTCAAGTCCAAAATGGCTGGAGTTGTTGGGCCATCTTTTAGGGGCTTGGGTGATTAATTTGGCATTGGGAATGAGAATTAGGTTTTTCGTTAAGTCGCCTAGGTGAGAGCTGAAAGGAGGTCCTCCTTTTGTCACTTTATGGTAGTGGTTTCATGGCAAGCATGAAGCCATGGGTGATTTTCATGAAGAAGGCGTTTGATGATTTTGAAAATTTGGTGAGAGAAAGCCATGTTACCAAGAATTGATGGGTTCATACATGAATATATGGTGCATGGCCATGATGTCTAAATTTGATTTTGTTTTTTTTTAAATTGATGAAGTGGAAATTTATCTTGATGTACTTAATTAAATATTTAAATTGGGCTTCCTTCTTGGGCTTTTAATTTTTTTCATAAAGGAATTAATTCGGACTTTTGGTATGGGTAAAAGAAATTGATTTTGGGCCTAATGGGCTTTAGAATTGTCATAAAAAATTGATTTTGGGTTTAGTATGTTCAAATTGGTGTGTAGGCCAAATTTAGCGAATTTTTGGACTTGCTGGAATTTTTGAATGGATTTGGACAATTGACAAAAAATTGGGTGTTTTGGGTTTGTAATTAAAATTTGGGATCTAACTTGGTGTTTGGTGAAATTGAATTTGAATTAGATATTGAAAGTTTGGAGTAATTGAATTTGAGGTTAAATTGGGTATTTTAGGGAATTTAGGAAAATTCAGTTTTGGGAGAAATTTGACAAGATGATCATGCATGTCAAGACTAGCCATCTTTGGACCAAAAGACACCAATTGAGAACTCATTCTTGAGTCTTGCACATTGGTCTTAGCCATCCTAAATAAAATTTTGGGGCTTGTGACTACTCATGTGAGTTCCTTGAAGAGTTAAGGAGGTAGGTCAATTGTATGTGATTTAGGGGTTTTGGGGTATGTGGAGAATTTAATGGGTTTGCGTGTGTGTAGGTATGATTGAGACCAAACCTAAGCCACCCAAGGTTGTCTTAAGGCCTGATTCAACTTGTACGAAATTGCTCTTGAGTCTTCACATGTTGTCTTAGCCATCCCAAAAGGCATTTGGGGGCTTGTGATCACTCAGGTGGTACCTCACAAGAGGAGTCAAGAATTGTTTAAAATTTTTATGTGGGGTGTGGTTTCCCTCACTAGTCCTCTAAGGTATTATATAGAAAAGTCCTAAGGCTAGATCCTAGGTTCCTAAAGAGAAGAATTTTAACTCATCAAAAATGAGGTCAACACAAGGCCTTACACCTCAGACCCATGGCGCCATCAACTTAGCACCTAGGTGCCAGTTTTAGCTAAACTGGATAGAGAGGCTGACACTTAGGTACCAACCTTGCAGGGCCTTGTCACCAGTAACTGTTTGACGCTTTTTCAACAGTTGTTTCGACAATTAAGCTATGAATATAACCAACCTTTGATGATGTCTAGAGCAATTCTAGGCAGCCCAAAGAAGGGAGAAGACCTTTAAACCCTAGGGGAAATACTAGGAGAATTGTAGAGTTCAATTCTAGTTTAAAGTGTTTTTTATTTCAGTTTTAGGTAAGGATCTAGAGGGATATTGTACATAGGTTCTTCAATAAGGCAGTGTGGACTTAGGAGAACTTCTTGGGAGAGATTTTTTGTGCTTGGGAAGGGAGAAAGAAAAGTATTGTGGACTCCTTTGTGTTGTAACTTTATTTATACAAAATTTTAGTGCATTGTTTTATTTTAAAGATGTGTAGTGGCAATTTCTCCATGCGTTGTGAATAGTTCCTTTTTACCTTTTGCTTTTTGTTGAATAAGTAGGTAGTGTAGAATGGTGACATATTTTTAAAATTGGTTTTTACTCTTCATAGTGATGATTTTGTTTTTGAACTCTATTTACTTATCATTCTAGCTAAATGGTTTGTTAAAATTTGTTGAGATACATAAAGACTCAGGAGAGCTGTGACATAAATAAAGAGGAAGAATCAAATTGAACTATAGGGTATAAACCAAAAGTAACCTATAGGGAGATGCAAATAGATGGGGAAAAACTCTTTTATGGGTTCAAATTGGGGTTTAAGGAATTAATACCAGTTGAACCATACTTCTCTACGCACTTGGGAGAGGATAAAAAAGATAATTGCTCCAATTTGTCACTAACAAAATTTTCAATTTGTTTCATTCACTATATACACACCTCTTATATCATTACAAGGGGGAGGGTAAATTTATCACTTGATTACATCAAAATTTTAATATAATTAGTAGAATTTTTTATTAGAGTAAGCCATTAGTATAACCTTAAAACTATCAATACTTCTAAGATGTGATCTAGTTTAGTAGGCTAGAACATTTTTTAAGGTTGAAACACATCTTTCCCTGTATGAACGACATTCTGGACTAAAAAATCTTATATTACTTAAATGGACTACGTGTACTTGCGTGATGCATAGGGAGGGAGGAAGACCTAACCTGGAAGCAAATTTGGCAGTCCAACACACACACATTAAGATTGTTGGGCCATTGTCCAGAAACAAAGGTGTAATGCCACATTGCTACACAATTTAAGTTCAATAATTCATAGTACACTTACAAAACTACGAGTTAGCTCACTTTGACCATGTCTACCATTAAGAATGGGCTATGGGCTTCATGGGTCATGTGCTTGGGTTAGATTTTTGGGGCTTTGGGCTAGCCTAGTTTGCTTGCTCTTAGCACAAAATTTAGGTCCTGATGAATTTTAATGATCCAATCAATTAATTTATTTATTTATTATTTATTAATTACCTCTTATACCATTATGCTTTATGCTCAAGTTCAACTAGTAAGTGATAAGCATTCCAAAATATTAGCCTGTATGAGGAAAGTCCTATAGGAGTTATGTATGCAGTCCTATAAGCCCACAAAGCATAGTCAAGTTTGACTAATTTTTCAATCCATTTTTATTGGATTTACTAATTTTTCCATAATTCTTTAAATTTCTTGATTGGATAATTTAGCCAAACCACTTGTTTGAGGATGATAAGCATTAGCAATTCTATGATTTATATGATATTTCTTTAATAATTTCTCCATTATAGCATTTTTAAAATGACTTCCCCCACAAGTTATGATAACTCTGGGCATACAAAATCTACAAAATATGTTGGTTTTCAAAAACTTTGCAACACTTTGAGCATCACATCAAGGTAAAGAAACAGCTTCTATCCATTTGGATACATAGTCCACTGCTAACAATATATATAAATTCCTAAAAGATGGTATAAATGGTGCCATAAAATCTAATCACCAAACATCAAATATTTCAACTTGTACCATATAATTGAGGGCATCTCATTTCTTCTAGAAATATTGCCTACTCGTTGACATCTATCACAAGCTTTGATATAAGCATTAATATCTCTAAAGATGTAGGCCAATAGAATCTAGATTGTAAAATTTTGTATGATGTTTTATCAACACCAAAGTGTCCCCCAAAATCAGAGTTATGACATTTTTGGATAATTTTATAAGTCTTTTCTAAAGGTACACATCTTCAAATAATAAGATCCTTTCTTTGTTTATATAAAAATGGGTCATCCCAAAAATAAGTCTTAGCTTCAGAAATAAATTTTGTCTTCTGTTGGTATGTCATTTCATAGGCTATAATATCACTAATAAGAAAGTTCATAACGTCAGTAAACCACGGAACACGCCACTTGTTAATATTGAAAAATTTTTCATTGGAAAATGTTCAATAATTTCTTTTTCAAAATAGAGTGGTTTTTAACACAAGCCTGAACAAATGATCAGCAATTTGATTTTCAGTTCCCTTCCTATCTACTATTGTAAATCAAATTCTTGCAAAAGAAGAATCCATCTTATAAGTCTATGTTTAGCATCCTTCTTTTTCATTAGGTACTTAATAGCAGAATGATATGTATGCACTACGCAATGAGTTCCAATTAAATACGATCTAAATTTATTAATGACATATACTATTGTTAATAACTCTTCTTCAATTGTTGTATAATTAATTTCGGTTTCATTAAGAGTTTTACTAACATAGTAAATAACCTTGAAAATTTTATCATATCTTTGTCCTAAAATAACTCCAATACCATAATCACTTAACACATCAATTCAAAAGGTTTTCCCTAATCTGGTGAAACTATAATTGGTCTAGTGAATAATTTTTTTTTCAATAAGTCAAAAGCTTTTAGGTATTCTTAATTAAAGTTGAAAATTGCATCTTTCTCCAGTTAATGACAAAAAGGCTTAGCAATTTTTGAAAAGTCTTTAATATATTTCCTGTAGAATCTAGCATGTTCTAAAAAACTCCTAATTTCCCTTACATTTGTTGGATAAGGTAAATTAACGATCACTTGAATTTAGCAGGATCTACTTCCATTCCATTTTCTAATATTTCATGTCCTAATCAATTCCTCCTGCTACCATGAATTGGCATTTTTCTCAATTAAGGATTAAATTTGTTCTTCACAATGCTTAAGAACTTTTGATAAATGTTCTAAACATGAGTCAAATGAAGTTCCAAACACTAAAAAATCATCCACAAATAATTCAATTCCTTTTTCAATTAAATCACAAAAAATTGCCATCATACTTCTTTGAAATGTAACAGGGGCATTACATAAACCAAAGGGTATTCTTCTAAAAGCAAATGTACCATAAGGACTAATAAAAGTTATTTTCTCTTAATCCTCAGGTGTTATTTGTATTTGGTGATAACTGGTATATCCATCTAGAAAATAAAATTATTTATGCCCATCTAGTCTATCCAGCATTTGATCAAGAAAGGGTAATAGAAAATGATATTTCCTAGTGGTAAGATTTAATTTTCTATAATCAATGCATATTCGCCACCCTGCAACTTGTCTAGTTGGTATTAATTCATTAAGTTCATTCAAAGTAATAGTAACTTCTCCTTTCTTAGGAACACAATGAATTGGACTAACCCATACACTATCTAAAATAGGGTAGATAATTCCAGCATCTAACAACTTTAAGATTTCTTTCTGAACAACTTCTTTCATAATAAGATTCAATTTACTTTGAGGATCAGCACTGGGTTTGCAGTTCTCTTTCATATGAATTCTATGCATACAGATTGAAGGATTGATTCCTTTAAAATTATCTATTATCCATCCAAAGGCTTTCTTAAAATTTTTCAAAGTTTTCATGAATCTTTCTTCTTCTTCCATCATTAATTTTATAGAAATTATAACTGGTAAAATAGAGGAATCTCCTAAAAAGGTATATTTTAAATGATCAGGAAGTAACTTCAACTCAAGTTCAAGAGGTTTTTCTATTGATGGACAAAATTATTTAACTTTTTCTATCGTGTCCAAAATTTCAAAACTTTCACGAAAATAGTTTAAATCTTCCTTAAAAAGATCTTCACATTGATTTAATTCCACTTCTTGCTTGTGTTCCAAATATTTTACTTTAGATTTTTCTTTATAATTAGTTTTGAAATGGCATTCACTCAGACATCTTATAACATCCATTCTATAGAATTCATCATCTTTACCTTTTGTAGGATATTTCATTGATCTTGAAATGTTAAAAGTAATATGTTGATCACAGATGCAGATAGTTTATTTCCCTTTTTGCACATCTATCATTGCTCTTCCTTTGGCTAGGAAAGGTCTCCCCAAGATGATAGGTATCTCTTTATCTTCCTCCATATCTAGCATAATGAAATCAATAGGAGAGATAAATTGATCCACTTTCACTAGGAAATCTTTTTTAACTCTTTTAGGGTACGTTGTTGAACGATCTGCTAACTGCAAAGTTATAGTAGTAGGGGTTTCTTCTCCTAATCCTACTCTTTTAAATATTGATAATGACATAAGTTTAATACTTGCACCTAAATCACATAAAGCTTTCCCATAAAATTTGTTTCCTATCACACATGAAATTATAAAGCTACCGGGATCTTTAAGCTTTTCATGAAGCTTTTTCTGGATTATAGCACCACACTCCTCACTAAGTACAACACTCTCATTATCTTCAAACTTCCATTTCCTGTTGAGAATATACTTCATAAACTTTACATAGCTTGGCATTTGTTCTAAAACTTCAGCAAATGGAATATTAATTGTAAGATTCTTAAAAATTTCCAGAAATTTTGAAAATTGCTTATCAAACTTCTATTGATAAAGTCTCTGAGGAAATGGAGTTGGTGGTTTTTCTAAGTTAACTTTAAGTGGAGAAATAGTTCTTTCAGAATCTTTTTGACCGTCCTCTTTTGATTCTTCAGTTTCTTCACTCTCTACTTCAGTTTCTTTTTGAGCCCTATCTTCCAACTCTCTTCCGCTTCTAAGTTGAAAGGCCTTTACTTGCTCTTTATTCTGGTCTTTTAGATTTGTTTCAGTATTACTAGGAAGTGTTCCTTGGGTTCTATTACTTAATGAATTTACGATTTGTCCAAGTTGATTCTCAATATTTCTAATTCTAGCTCCTTCACTTTGCAACTGATTTCCCAGTTGTAACACCACTTCTTCTATAGACAACTTCTTCTCCTTAAATTGTGAATTATTGTTGAAACCTAGAGGATAAGTAGATCTATAATTATTATTTCCTTGGTTGTTCTAGTTTCTCAATGGGTTTACTTGATTGTTTCCCCATTGCTGATTGCTACCACCCGAAGTATTATTCCAATTGAAGTTGGGAGGGTTCTTCCAACCTGGGTTATAATAAATTGAATATTGATTATTCTGCTTGTTATTTATAGCATTCAAAGTTTCTAATGATGCTTGAGAATCTACCATTTGGCCAAATGAATTCACTTCAATCATAAAGATTGGTTGAGAAAAATTCATTCCAAATTGGTCTAACTTCCTTTAAATTGCAGCAACTTGATTTGCTAGCATAGTAAATGCATCAAATTCATGAATATTGGCTAATTTATTTGGATTTACCCTCTTAGAAGGCCATTAAAAATTATTGGTAGCCATTTCTTCAATTAAAGCATAAGCGTTATAAAATTGTTTCGACATCAACGAACAACCAGCAGCAGCTTCAATAATAGATCTAAGAGATCCAGCTAATCTATTATAAGAAGTTTGAATTATTAACCAATCTAGAATAGCATGATGTGGACACTTTCTTAAGAGTTCTTTAAATCGTTCCCATGCTTCATAAATAGATTCCCCTTCATATCAGTTATAAGTTTCGTAGTTTTTTATAGTAGAAAATATTTAGCAAGGAATTTTTGTGCTAAATCACCCCAAGTTCAAATAGATCCAGGTGCTAATGAATTCAACCACATCTTAGCTTTATCCCTTAGTGAGAAAGGAAATAACCTAACTCTTATGTCATCATCTGATACACCATCATATTTAAATGTATTGCACAATTCTAGAAAATTAGCAAGATCTAAATTTAGATCTTCAGTTGGTGATCCCCCAAACTGATTATTTGATACCATTTGGATAATAGCAGGTTTAGTCAAATGAGTTAGCCACTACAGTAGGTTTTTGAATACTACAATGAAGTTCATCTACAGTAGGGTTGGCTAATTAACTTCTAGGTAGGTTTTTGAATACTACAATAAAGTTCATCTACAGTAGGATTGGCATAATCTCTTAAAGGTCTAAACTCTCTATGAATTTCAGCGTAGGGTTGGCATAATATCTTAATGGTCTATATTCTTGATGAATTTCAGCATTTTGATTGTTTTGGTTTGCCATTTCAGTAAATTTTTAGATTTTTCAAAATTTTTAATTTTTTGGGTTTTTCTGATTTTCTTAACGGTTCTTTCTAATTCAAAATTGTAGAGAAATAAAATAAAACACACAAAAACTTGAACTAAATAAAATACGCATACACAAAAATAAAATAAAATGAAATAAAATAAAACACACAAAATAAAATACTATAATTTTATTTAAAAGTTTAAATAAGAATTTCTAAAAATAAAAATTTGCTTTTAAATCAATTTTTAAAATCTTCCACAGTAACGACACCAAACACTTGATCCCGAAACAGCTTGTATGTAATAGTGTTACAATGACTTTAATTATAATTTTCATTTATATTTCCTTTACATCAAAACCAAAAACTTGATTCTTAAGAAAATAAGAATTTAACCATTTTATTTATATATATATTGGGATACTACGCAAGTATACGTATCGTTATCAAGTTATAATAGGACTTTTTTATTAAGCCCCGAATATCAATCCCACTGGGAAAATACGTAATATGCGCTTTCAAACAATAAACTTCTATTTTAAAATGATAATTACTTAAACATAGCTAATTTGAAAGTAATTAAAATTCAAATCTTTTTAGCATTTTTGATATTTTGACAAAATGGTAACAACTTCTAAATAACTTGATTTTATGTAAAAGAAAAGCACAGAATATGAAAATATCTTTCTCCTTTTCATGAATCAGTAATAAGTATAGGAATTCTACTATGGAAGTATGCAAATTGTGTTGTGTCAAATAGGAGCACCCCTAAAAAATGTCTCAACTTCCTTCTTTTATAAATCTTCAAGAGGTGCCTTGGAAATTCTTCAAAATTTGTGCAAATTTGATGTATTCTCAAAGGGATGCCTCCTTTTACAAATTTTTTAATAATATTTTTGATTCTAGATGTCATAACCACCCTCTTTAGCCAATAAGTTTCTCAAATGTCTCTTCAAAATTTATTCAAATGAAGAAAACCGCAAAATAACTGCCTTTGACACTTAAGCACGGGGCCTCTGGCACTTAGGCGCAGCCTTCTCTGTTTCACCGGTGCTTAAGTTCCGGATTTGGCGCTTAGGTGCCAAAACACTTTTGCACAACTTTCACATTTTTGCTCCAAATTTGATCTTTATTCACTCCTTTTAGCATTTTTCAACTTTTTACTTGTACTTGGAAGAAAAACACACAAATACCTTCCATTATATCACAATATCTCAAAAGTAGGTATAAAATATGTCTAAAAATACTATATATTTTATGTGTATCAATGGACAACAACTCAATCTTTCCCACATCAAAATCAAAGTGGATCCATGATCCACTTTCCACACACTTGCAGTCCAAGGCTAAGCACACGCCACTTTGAATGGTGAAAATGAGTATGGGTTGTGATATTCTCCTATGAAGCATAGAGAAAATGTCAGTGTGTGTATCTAAAATTTGTCACAGTTGTTGCTACCTATTTATCTTTTTATTTATTTTACTTTTGTTTATTTGAAATTTTTATTTCATTTTTTGTTTAAGGACTCATTTGTTATTATGGAAAGAAGCTTGCATACACCAGTATAATGAACAAAAGAGGGTCTCCAAAAGCAAAGTTTGGAATTCATAAATAGAATAAAATTGAAAGAGGCACACTCATTCATGTCTCCTTTAATTTGTTCTAACTTGTCCCAGTTTTAAAACATGTCCTCATTTTCTTTCTTTTTCATGTATCATAATTTATTTTCAAATATTACCCAATAATTGGGTGCATGATCTTCTTCTCTTGGCAGTTAATCAGCTGGTAGGATCTCTTGAGTATGCCATTTCGATAAAATGCAAGCCCTTCTACATTTGTTTGAATTTCCTGCCTATCCTGCTGACCAAAGGAAAATATATTGAGATTTTCATACCTATTTTACACTGATTTTGATGATATTGCACTTTAAAGAAGGGTATTTTTTTATGTTTTATTGCAGTTATGATGAATTATGGTTATTGGAGCAAAAAGATGCAAAAAGGAGCGAATTTGGAGAAAAAAGGACCAAAATATGAAAATTTGAACTAGGGCGCCGACGGCGAGCCCAATGGCGCTGACGGCGAGATTTTCTTGAGAGTCCAGATCAAATATTTTAGAAGGCCTATCGATGGTTCCCTCATGGCCACCGACGGCGCCATCGGCGGTTGTCTCAACAGGTGCATTGAATGTGGATGATTTTTTAAGGGATGCTTAGGCAACTCTTGGAAAAACTCTTCTACAACTTTAAGAGAAGATTTTGGCCTAAAATGGGGAGAGGTTTAGAGAAACTTTGAGGAGTTTGCTTGGGAACTAATTAGAGATAAGTGGTATTTACTTATTGTAGTTTGTATGACTTTGTTTTTATATGTAAATTACGAGTTTTGTCGTATCTTTCCCATGAGTTCTGAGTAGTTTTCTCTATACTTCTCCTTATCTTGAGATTTTGTGAAATGGTGATTTGAATTGGTTGAGACTTGAGAATGTTAAAGAAGTTGCAATGATCTTTTTACTTTGATCTTAATTTACTTTCAATCTGGTCAATTGATTTGTTAAAATATGTTGAGTTTTGCAACTAAAGTGAAGATTACATCCAAGATTCAGGGAGGCTTGATGTTAGGTGCAAATAAATAGAAAAATAAAATTATTGGGCGTAGAATTGGAGATTTTAGAGTGATAGACTAAAATCCTCAATTTGGTCCTATCGTTTGGGTGCTGAAGTGTAGATGTTAGCCCTCAGGTGAGAGGAACGTGGGAGCTCTGAAGTGAGAGTCGGTATGCTCCCAGCCTAGCTTCAGATTTAGTAACCAAGCATAGGATTAGTCAATGTTCTTTATGCATGAACCAAAAGGTAAACAATAGGTATGCACCTATTTGGCACAGTCCAATTTGAACTGATTCACTTTATCCATTCACTTTAATTTCTTGATAAGGAGAATGAAGCTTTGTTATATATTGAACTTTACATTAGAAACTTTATTAGTAGAATTAGTTATTTAAGAGTTATTAAAATTACATATTTATCCAATTGCCTATTAGTGAAAGATAATCAATTTGAACTATATTATTTTGATTAAGTATTGATTTTCTATAATCTTAGTTCATAGCCTCTAATATTAATCCCTGTGGGATCGATATCTAGGACTCCATTAGATCCCTGTATTTTGAGTGATACATATACTTGCATTGATAAGTGTGACTTTACCATTATTGAATATTTTATATATACATCTTTATCAAATCTATAATTGTTGTCAAGTTTTTCGTGTCGTTGCCGAGGAATTAAATCTTCTAGCAGCAGTATTAAATTCTTGTATTTTTAAGCATATATAAAGTCGCAGTCTCCTGCCATGAGCAAGAATAAGTCTTCAAAATAATAAGACTAAATCCCTACTTCAGAATGTCTTGGATGACCCAGTTTTTTCTGGGCCTTTATCATCTTTGTTTGTTATAACTCTAATTTTGTTAAGCCTATAAGTGTTTGCCCTTCAAACGACTGAGTTCTTCGAGCCGTATTTTCAAGTTCTCTTCATTGGTTATTTTGTTGGCTAATACTACTCTAAGCGACAGAAGTTGTACCTTGAGCAAAAGTATAGCTTTGGGCTCGTACACTAGAGCAAACATTTTTGACCATATTGGTGTTAAACATGTGGTAGGTAGGCCCACAAAACTTCTAGCAATTGCTCGTGCTACTATCTCATATTGTTGGTTAATGTATTTTTCTAGATTCTAATCAAAGTCTTATTGAAGGCTTTGAATAATCCATTAACTTTGAGTTAATAGATCATTGAATATCTTCAATCTATCTGATGTCTTTGAGAAAGTTATTTATTTTTGTATTTTTGAAAGTTGCTCCATTGTCTGATATTATTCTTTTGAGGGAGTCCATATCTGTAAAAAATTTACGTCTTAAAGAACTGGAGGACCTAATTTGCCTTAACTTTTTGGAGCAAAATTGCTTCTTCCCATTTTTAGAAGTAGTCCATGTTGACCATAGTAAATCAGTGGCCTCTAGAAGATGGAGGGTCTATAGGGCCCACTATGTCGGTGCCCCAACACTTGAACTACCACGAAGCAATTGTTGAGTGTAGCACATTTGGAGGTAGATGTAAGACTGACCCATGTTCCTGGAACTAGTGACACCTTTTGGCAGTTCCCATGTAGTCTGCCATCATCGTCAACCAATAATATCAGATGTTTTTTAATTTTACTTTGCACTTTTACCCCAAATGGTGTGCACCAAAAAAACCTAAGTCCACATCCTTGATGACGTCTTGAGCTTCATATTTGCATTGATAACAGAGCCACATCAAGTCGAAAGACCGACGACAGAGGACATTATTCACTAAAGTGTAAGGAAACGCTTGTTGCTTAATTTGGTTTGTCATATAACTATCTTCTAGGAATCTACGATTTTGTAAATATTAAATTAATGGTTGTCTCCAATATTCTTTTTCTTTTTATTCAATAGCTATCACTGTCATGTTGGAACAAATTTGGTGAAGTCTGCCCATGTCTATTTGACAGAGGACCTGCTGCCTTTGAACTAAAATTAGAACATGGTCCTCTTCTAGACAAGCGAACTGCTTTGCAAGTTTTATCAAAGCATCCACTAATGAGTTCTCTCACCTTTAAACTCAAAAAACCATAACTTTTGGGATTTATTCCAACAGCTTCATCGTGCAGCAAAAGTACTACTCAAGCCTTATTTTAGAACATTGCAATTTCAAATGACTTAGTTAATGATAAGTTGAGAATCCCCGTAGATGTTGATTTCCTTGATTTATATTATGATTCTATGTTACAAGTCGGTTATGAGCGGATCGTATTAAACTTCATTATTAGTACACTACTTCATCAAGTGGTAAGAAAATTGCATCATTGCTCAGTTTGCAGTGATGAAAGCCAGTCCAACTTGGGTACAATTGTCTGCATGTCCTTGTCTTTGTAATAAGAAAAAACTTTTTCAAACCCTAGTTCCCAACGTCGAGTGTTGGAACCTTCAGGCTCCAAGATTTGTTTGTCCTGTAGGTCATCATTAAGAGGGGATTTTGCTGGAATTGGGTGTGCTACTAGAAAGTCTGCCACTATCTGACATTTGATGGTACAAAGGAGCATAAAATTTTGGTACAATTTGAGCATAGTCATTTCTTACCTGGATAACCTTCCAAAGAGAGCTGGTCGAGTATCAGGTACTGCAGAGGGCTGACTCTTGAGATGAGAGTCACTTTGTAAGAGTGCATGTAGTGTCTGAGCTTTTGAACAGTAAAGATCTAAGCCAAGCAAAGCTTATCATTATCAGGATACCTTATTTCAGTTGGAATTAGATGATGACTTAGGTAGTAAAGTGTATTTTCCTTACCCTCGTCATTGACTTTGGCTAGTAAGGCCTCGAGGGAGTCATCTAATACAACAGTGTAGAGGATCAGAGGCCTTCCTGAAATAGTGGCTGCTAGAAAAATAAGTGAATCTAAATTAAAACCAAGTGTAGATACAAAGATAAACACTTATCTCAAATTCTCTCCACCAAATATCCTAAAGTTCCTTTGAATTTTCTTCCTTCTCTCACAATACAAACTAACAATCAAAATAAAAAAAAGGTAAAGGTGGCCAACGAAGGCGACGACGATGAGCTGTAAATTTTGATGGATGGCTGGCCTCCTCTCTTGAAAAATCTAAGTCTTTTCTTATAAAAATCCAAGGGGTGACTTGGTGTTTCTTTAAAAAGGTGTCTTCATTCAATGAATCTTCTAGAAGTTGCCTCCACCTAAGCCAATTGAATGAATTTTTGTGTCCATGGGCTACTTCCCATGTTTTTATTAAGGGTTGCTTCAAACAGCTTTTCAAAAATCTGCTCAGATTAAATAGTTCATCAAGTAACTACTTCTGGTGCTTAAGCGTAAGGTACCAAGCGCTTAAGCGTAGAGCCTCTGAAGCTTAGGCATAGAGCCTCTGACGCTTAGGAGTAAGACTAGGCGCTTATGCGCCCCAGTTCAGTTTTGCTTCAAATTTGACTCTTTTTCACTAAGACTGTAAACAAGCCGAGCTTGAGCGAGCTCAGACTTGGCTCGTTTGAAATTATTCGTGTTCAAAATTGGCTCGTGTTTGAAACCGGCTCATGAACAATGTGTTTGGCTCAAAATTGACTCGTTAAAATTAAAATAAAAATATAGATGTTGAGTACTGGATTCAAACCTTGACCAAATGTATGCAAAAGAAGGCGCATAACCACATTACCATACAAGTAGTTACATTTTAAACATAGATATAAATATATATAAAATATTATTATATAAATAATATATGTAATATATTATCATATAAATAATTATATAATCTTTATTTTATTTCGAGCTAAAGCGAGCCAATCACAAGCGAATAAAGAGTTGTTCGTGTTAAGCGCATTTATAATTTGAGCTTTAAAAACTTGTTCATGTTCGACTCGTTTACTTAATGAACGAGCTGAACACGAGCAACTTAACGAGCCGAACACGAGCTATTCGCGAGCAATGAGCTTTTTTGACAGCCCTATTTTTCACTTCTTTTAGCATTTTTCATCCATTTAATTATACCTGCAAGAAAAACACACAAATGTCTTTCATTAAAGCACAATATCTCAAAAATAGGCATAAAAATGTTTATAAAAATACTATAAATTTTAGTTGTATCAAAATCCCCCAAACTTATAATGTTACTTATCCTCAAGTGACCTTTCAATCTTTAAAAACCAACATAAGTAGATAATGTATATGAGTTTCTCTAGGAGTTACCAAAATTTTAATGTAGAAATATAGTAGTCCAATTCAGAAAAAAATATTAGTAAATGAGACCACTTAAAGTTTAGAAAATTTTAACGTTAAGAAATATGAAAATATGAGTTCCTATCTAATTCAAAAATATTGTAGATTTTCTAAATATATAGTTTAGGCATTTTATCATTTCCACTTAAAAATTTTTATTAAGCATAATTTTACTCACTATATTATATCCTTAAGCCTAAGAATTTCTCAAGTTTTATACTTTAAAAAGATCAAATGTGGAACCAGTTTTTGATTAGACACGAATCCTCAAGCTTCTCCTCACTTTTTCAACTTTTTCTTTTATTTTTCTTTTATTTTTCTTTATTTTCTTTATTTTTCTTTTTCTTTTCTTTTTCAACCAAGGATTACAATATTTGGATAGGCCTTTAATGATTATAAATTCCACTTTTCTTCTCCTAAAGCAAAGAGTTGATATTTTTCTTTCACTTAAAACCATAATAATAGTTTTGAAAATTAATTTCAAAAAATAAGAATATGTTTTGAAAATAAAAGGTCTAAATTTCTAACTTTTTCAAAAATATAATTTTTCCAACTAAAGATAGATACACAATATCTAGCATTTTTAACACTAAGAATTTTAACTTCTATTTTTTTCTTCATTACTATAAGTTTTAACTTAATTCTCTTACTCATTTCTAAAATAAAAATTTTACTTTCCTAATATAACTTCATATACATAAACATTTCTCAAATCAGAACTAAATTTATTTGAAATACATTAGAGAACAAATAATCCCTTAAGTTTCTTTAAAATTTTTCATCCCACCAAAATTTAATTTTTAATAGAAATAAAACATTTTAGCATCATATATAAATAACCAAAAATGAAAACTAACTATAACATGCTTGCAGAGATGTTTAGATCCTAAATATGCAAGTACAAAAATTAAAAATAAGAGTAAATGTTTAATTGATCAAATTTTCCTGTACTTAAAATACAGAGATTCATCAGACCTCTATGTAGTGGAGTATAACATAAAAGCAAACAAACACACTAACAAACATACATGACTACAACATAATGAAAAATAACTGGTAGTAGTTTGAAAATTTTGAATATGTAGCTTTAAGTAGCAAGTTAGCTAAATTTTAAACCTTTCTAAGCGTCTAGAATTAAGTTCAATAAGCACTAACTAAATAAAACAACACAAATAAAAAAATTACTACCAGACATAATGACTACTCACTAAACACAAATACATCACTGTAAGTGTACAAAAAAAAACACAGCATAACAAAAACTAGCAGTCGTTACAATCACAACAAAAAACATAACAAAAAGGACATAATACTAGTACCAACAATAGTTCATAACAATATAAAAACTAAAAACATAAAACAAAACTAAAGATCCAAACTAATCATCACCTTCTTCTTCATCACTGTCATCACTATGCCAAGCAGTAGTAGGCTCATATGATGGATATCTAGGGTACTAAGGAAATACTACATCCCGATTACCTCTGTTGAGATGCTCCATAGCTAAGTTTTATTCATCCTCATAATCACTTCGTCTCTTCATATACCCATCCATATGCTCTGTAAAATGTGTTAACTTTGATACCTTTTCATTGGTATAAATATCATTATTTTATGTCCTTTCCATAAGTTGTGACTGAGAATCAAATCTAGAAGTTTGACCCCGTGATGTAGAAGCATGTGAAGTAGAGGCTCATGAAGTAGAGGCATCAGAACTACTGGAGAATCCACCCTTCCAACCAAAACTAGAATTATATGAATATGTCTTCTCATTCACACTGGTAATAGGTTCAGTGGTTGTAAGATCTCTTCCTAGCTGTCATATCTAACACCAGCCCGCTCGCATAATGAAAAGATCAAGGATGCAAATTCAAAACCTACAGTAGTAACAGCGACAACCAAACTGGTAATAACTTCATTAATCAATCCTTCAATATCAATTGGCTTGGACTGCTGAATACAGTAGTTCAAAGTTGCTCTCTCTTGAGTCACTTCACTCAATTGATTTGTACGCAACAGACGAGTAGAAATGAAATAATGCCATGTCTTTGCAGTGGCATCCAACTTTTAAGTAGAAAATTTTACTCTTCTTTCATTTGTAATTTTTCATAATCCTCTCCCAACAGTAAAAGATGTTATAATCTCATCTAGTTCTTCCTCAGTAGTACTATAATTTGAATAAAAACATAAAGTACTCAGGGACAAGTGATAGAACTTATTAATTACCTTAGGCGAAAATGGTATTGTCTTCCCCTCACTATGACTCCTTCTTCATCAGTCTTCGAGAGATTAGCATAGAACTCTCATACCACAGAAATCATGGCGACAACAGAAAAATAACAGAACCGCTTCCACTGACGGCTAACAATCAACTCTTCTATAGCTTCTCCCAGACTTTTGAAACATCACTCAGGAATTAATTTCCTCGAATGTAGTGCATCACTATACCAATCCTGAGCTCTGGAACAAACAAAATTACTTGAATTGAATGGAGCTTTTCCCTTGTTTCTCTTCATTCTTGGCGCCATTTTCTAAAAAAAATGTATAGAATTAAAAAAAAAACTCACAATCAACTCCAAATCACTAAACTTAACTCTTAAATGCTTAGATCAACAAATCTATGCATTATCCTTGAGCTTCTCCTCAAATTTTCATCATGAATAGTGATTTTGGAGTAGCTCATGAATGTGCTCAAAATACATGGTGAAAGACAAAACTTTTTGCATTAAAGTGATGCTCTTATCTCAAAAAGATCAAATCTAACAAATTTGGCTTGAATCCTCCAGGAAATCTTCAAAATAGGTGATGCCCTAGCTCTCCAAATTGAAAAAATTGAAAGTAGGAGATGATGAGTGGTCTGATAATGGTGTTTTTCTGGCACAAAATTTCACTTAAAATTGTTCCCAAATCGGTTTTTGTGAACCGACGCTTAAGCTCGAATGGTTTGACGCTTAGACGTCAGTATTTCAATTTAGGCAGTGCTTAAGTGCGGGTTTTGGCTCTTAGGCGCCAGTGCACAAATTTTGATTCTTTTGATTTAAGTGAAATGCACTCCTGGCCTAAGTCAACCAACCCCTTGTTGTCTTAAAATACTGTAACAACTATTTTCTCTCCTTCTTTCTCTTCTCTTGCTCAAAATTCACCAATTTAAACTAATTTGATTTAACACTAAATAACACAAAATTTCACACAAACAAAATATTTATATTAATTCACGAATGATTACAAACACTTTCAAATACATAGATTCTCAATCCAAATAGTCTCGGTTGAGAAAATTCCTAAACAAACTACTAAATATAAATAACATAAAACACACATTAAAACACTTAACAATAACCAAACACTAAACACATAAACAAATACTAAACACATAAACTCTAAATCATGAACTTAATTCCATCCTCTAGTCGATGGAACAAATTATAGCCTATTGTTAGTCTCTCCTTCAACATTTGGAATGTAAATTTTAAAGAACAACAATGATTAATAACTCTTGTTAAATTTTCTTCAATCCACTTGTTCTTTAGATACATTGCCTTGTCTACTTCTTCTTGTATGGCTAAATTGCATCTTAAGTTGTCATCCCATATGATCCAGATGTGCATTAACTTCCATCACTTTCGCTTCAATTAAAGTTACGTTAGCCTCAATTTTAGTGTCGGTGAGGAAACAGTTGTATAACACTTTCGCACTTTGACTAATAAACTTCTTTCTCATTGCTTCCTCCTTCTTCAAATCAGTCTCCCAATAAGTCATTTTTCAAAAATTCTCTCTTTTCTCTTAGAATTTAAGGGTTAAATGGAGGTGTGGTGAATTTTCCTTTATTCCCTTCTACTTATAGGCTCTAAACCTCCCCTATAACTCTTAGGCACATCCTAGAACTACTCTCGTATGTTCAAGCCAACCAATTTGTAGTTAGAACTTCTAGAAACCAAATTCTCACATGTTTTTAAAATGTCTAAATATTCGCTAGTGCTCAATTTAGCACAGGTCAAGTTAACGTCCAAATATTTGTTCTGATAAGTCTAAGTCATCTTTTAAGGTCTTAGAATAATCGCTAACTCAATATATAGTTAAAATACTACCAGAATTTTCTAAATCACATGCAACAACATAAAAATAAAAACAAATACACAGATAACTATGGGGTGCCTACCACAAAGCGCTTGGTTTAATGTCATCACCTCGACGTAACCAGTGCTTATTCTGGTTGACCCAACATCAGAATATCATTTACTTTAAGTTGGTCACCTAAAAAGTAGGATTTTAGTCTGTGACCATTTACTTTGAATATTTTATCAAATTTAGGATCTTTGATATCCAAAGCTCCATAGTGATAAACTTTCATCACAATAATTGGGCCCATCCACCTGGACTAAAGTTTTCCTGAAAATAATCTTAACCTTGCATTATAAAGCAAAACTTGTTGCTCTAGCTAAAAATTTTTAGTAAGAATCCTCTTATCATGCCACATCTTCATCTTTTCCTTGTAAATATTAGCACTTTCATAAGATTCATTCCTTATCTCTTCAAGCTCATTTAATTGCAATAACCTTTTCTCACCAACATTTTTTAAAGTGTAATAAAATTCCTTAATGCCCAATATGTTTTATACTCAAGTTCAACTAGTAAGTGACATGCTTTCTCAAATATTAGCCTATATGGGGTCATTCCTATAAGAGTTTTGTATGTAGTCCTATAAGCCCAGAAAGCATAGTCATGTTTAGCTGACCAATCCAATTTAGTTGGATTTATAGATTTTTTCAATATTCTTTTAATTTAATGATTAGATAATTCAGCTAAACCAGTTGTCTGAGGATGATAAGCAGTAACAATTCTATGGTTAATATGATATTTCTTTAATAATTTCTTCATTATTGCATTTCTGAAATGACTTCCCCCATCAATTATGAATACTCTCAGCATCCCAAATCTGCAAAATATAGTTATTCTTAAAAACTTTGCAATGCTTTGAGTATCACATCAAGGTAAATCAACAACTTTTATCCATTTGGATACAGAATATAATGCTAACAATATATATAAATTTTTGAAAGATGGCATAAATGGTTACATGAAATCTAATCCCCAAGCATCAAATATCTTAAATTCTAATATATAATTTAGGGGCATCTCATTCCTCCTAGAAATATTGCATACTCTTTGACATCAAATCACAAGTTTTGATATAAGCATTAACATCTATAAAGAATATAGGCCAACAAAATCCAGATTGTAAAATTTTGTATACTACTTTATCAACACAAAATTGTCCCCCAAAATCAGAATTATGACTTTTTTGGATAACTTCTTAAGTTTCTTTTAAAGGCACACATCTTCAAATAATAATAAGCTTTCCTTGTTTACATAAAAATGTGTCATCCCAAAATTAAGTCTTAGCGTGAGATAAAATTTTCCTCTTCTGTTGTGTTGACCTCACTTTTGGTTGAGGTTTAGTTTTTCCTCTTTAGTAGCCTAAGGTCTAGTCATTGACTTTTCTATTGACTATTCTTAGAAAACTAAACAAGGAACCCTCACCATCAGAAACTCTACACTTATTTTCTTATTGACTATTCTTAGAAAACTAGACAAGGAACTCTCACCATTAGAAATTCTACAATTTTCTATTGACTATTCTTAGAAAACTAGACATGGAACCCTCACCATTAGAAATTCCAAACTTCTTGTTGACTAGTTTAGAAAAGTAGAAAGTGAACCCTCACCATTAGAAATTCTACACTCTTCCTTACTCAACTTGAAGCTCTACATATTGGTCCTAACCTCTAGCACTTAGTAGGTGAGGTCATTATGAGGGAGCTCAAGGAGAGCTCCCATAAGATTATTTGACCTTAGGGTTAACCCTGGGTGCTGGTCTGGGGCTAAGGCACTCACTTTCACTCACTACACTCACTCTCAGTCACAATCCCTCATAACCCTAAACCCTAATTTTTTTAACTTTGGTCCCTTGATCCTTTGGGAGACTCATGTAGATGGACCCCTAAACCCACTAGCCCTAGGCTAGGGTTTAGTTAAGATAAGTGCATAGAGGACCCAAATGGGGTTTACATTGGACCATAGCTCATTTATGGTGGTTAGCTCCCAAATTTTACCCAAAATATTCAAGTTGGCCTTTTCCCCAAAACCTACCCAAATTACCTAAACACCCCCAAATCCTAAATTTGGTCAAAATCCTCAAATTCATCCAAAATATCCAAATTTGTTCAAAAATTATTTCAAACCATTTTAAAATACCCAAATTACCCAAAACCATCTGTTGACCTCACTTTTGATTGAGGTTTAGCTTTTCCGCTTTAGTAACCTAAGGTTTAGCCATAGGACTTTCCTATTGACTATTCTTAGAAAACTAGAAAAGGAACCCTCACTATTAGAAAGTCCAAACTCTTCCCTACTCAACTTGAAGTTCCACAAATTGATCCTAACATCTAGCACTTAGTAGGTGGGGTCATTATGGGGGAACCCCAAGATGAGTCACCCTTAGGACTGCTGGACCTTAGGGTTGACCCTAGGTGCTGGTCTAGGGCTTAAGGTACATACTTGCACTCACAATCACTCACAATCCTAAACTTAAACTTCAAGGCTTTGGTCCCTTGATACTTTTGGGAGACTCATGTTGGTCGTCCCTTAAACCCACTAGCCCTAGGTTAGGGTTTAGCTAAGACCACTACATAGAGGACCCAAAATGGGATTTCCATTGGTCCATAACTTATTAATAATGGTTGGTACCTCAACTCTATCAAGATACCCAACCTAGCCTTTTGCCCCTAAACTCCCCCAAATTACCTAGATACCCTTGGGACCCCAAATTTGGCCAAAATTTTCAAACTTATCCAAAATACCCAATTTGGTTCAAAAATCATTTCAAACACCTTTAAAACACCCAAACTACCCAAAATCACCAAAATTTGCCAAATTACCAAAATACCCCTCCTTAGCCAAAAATTCCAAAAAATCTAAAAAATTCCTAAAACCTCCCAAATAATCGCAGTTTCATTTTTCTCAACTACCACATGACCCAATTTGGCCAATTTAACCATCTTTGACCAAAACCCCCAAATTGCCTTTTAAAGACCCATTTTTCCCCAAATTTACCTCAAATGTCTATCAAATTGGTCTCAATTTCCCCAAATTTCATTTCTAAACTCAAATTCACCCTTGATATGACCAATTTAAACCAAATACACACCCAATTGGTCCATTATTTGAGCCTAATTTTGATTTAGATCAAAGCCTCAATTTTGGCCACATGACTTAATCTCATCAAATTGAATGCCTTAACCCCAAAATTGGCACCCAATTTATATTGGAAGCTCTTCATGAGATCCCTATTGATGATTTACAACAATAAATTTGGATCTGACCCAAGGATAGCCAACTTAGACCCTAACCGAGCCTAATATGCCCAAATTGATCAAATTTCAAAATTCCTCCAAATTGACCATCCAATTGAACTCAAAACCACTTTTATCCTTCACAAAGTTGTTCCTTATGATCATATATACCAAATGCAACATTTATTTGGGAAAATTAACTTGGATAGCCTAGTCCAAACCCAAATTTTGTCATTTGCACTCACATTGACCCATGTACTAAATGTGGCCTAACAACCCTAAAGCCATCAAATTAACTCCACCATAGCCATTAGTTGGACCTTAAGACTGAGCCAAAAATCATCTAACCCAAGCTAGATGAGCCATGGACCAATGTTCCCTCAAATTAAGGGATTTGATTTCCATTTTTTCTTAGACTTAAGATATCTTTGCCAAAACAATACCTCATTGCAATAAATTGTTGTAACATATTCCCCTGGGTTTCTTGAGCTCCTAGCCACCTCCCCTTACCATGGCCGGCCGGCCTAGTCACCGGAGAAGCCAAAATTGAGGACCACCTCCTCTTGAACTTCATCCAAATCAAACCAAGAGGCCACCTCACCCAAATGAGAGGTTAGATCCTCTCTGCCCTCCACCTAAGCACCATTTTTCACCCCTCAATTGGCCCTGAGAGCCACCCCTCAGCCTTTTTTATAAAAACTCACTTCTACAGCCATGGGAGGAGTGCTGAAAATTTCTTAGAGAGATCCCCCCCAAACTTCTCACAGAGCTTCTCTGAGATCCCCTCAGCGTAATCCAATTCTCTTCCCACACAGAATTCCACTGTAGAAGCTAAATTTTGGGCCCAAACCTCTGCCAAAAAACTAGGACAGAGCTCATTACACTTCCACAATCCACCAAACATCAATTACTTCTACCCACACATTCACAACTGAGAAAGAAGACAAAGCCCCATAAAATCCCCCTCTGAAATAGCCTCTAGCATAGCTCTAGACCAACACCTGAAATTGGGCTTGATCGAAATCATACCTAGGCCTTACACCAAGACCAGAGGCTCAATCCCTAGCCTCCTTGGACTTTAGCAAATATGCCAAGCATCTTTGATTGAAGCTTCACTTCTCAGAGCAGAGGCTATTTGAACTCTCCTTTTGTTTTAAGTTGATTTTATGTCATCATTACCATATGGATGTGTTCCTCAAGTCTAGATGAGCATTTTAAAAAGAAATTTCATTCAATTCGGTTGAAAAATGAGATAGATCTTAGGGTTAGAATGTGGACGACTCTCGGTGCACACCAGTTAGCGACAAAGACCCTCCGTTGTCTTATCGAGCGTGTATCGGATGGACAACCAAGATGAAGATGGACAGTGCTTCGGGACATAAATCGCGGACGCATGGAAGCTGGCATGCACAACGACGTCAAATGGGAGCATGCCACGTGGAGCTTCGGTGCCGCCGTAGGTTGATGTGGCGCTGCGTCACTTATGTAGAAAAATAGGGATTTCTCTATTTATTTAAATAGCCAGAAATTCAAAAATCCATATCTCTGTGAAGGAAAATCACAAAAATAAAATAAAATTACCCACTTGCTCAATGAATAGAGAGACAACGTGGATTAAAAATTTGATCCATTTGATAATTATTTCATTTTTGAAAAATGAATTAGGGTTAGAGGTCTGTTAACTCTCCATGCACATAGACACATCACCATGAGTTAAACTTTTGGCATGTTGTAGCCTCTATTAATAGGAACATTCTCTGATTTTTCTAAAGTCATAGGTCTCTAGATAGAGAATCATATTTTTCAAGTTTATGTGCATTATTTGCTTAAATTAATCATGGAAATTAGCATGTTGCTCAGAAAAAACTAAGAAAATTATGGAAGGTTTATGATGACTAGAGAACCCATGGGAAAAATTCTCATGAACCAAGTCATTCAAAATACACCTTATCTTCACAAACCCTAAATCATTAAGATAATATAAACATAAAAATGATTTGATTTTTTATCTCCACTGTTTCTTAGGATCTAGAGAACTCACCATAAAAATTTCAAAGTATTTTGAGTTCATTTGGTAACTTAAGTTGATTTTAAAGAAAAATATAACTAAAAAATCAAAATATAACTAAAAAATTTATAAAAACTTTTTCTTTGAGTTCTCTGTGATCAGTGGTATTTTCTAAAATTAAAATGGTATTTAAAATAAATACTTGATTTTTAGCCTATTTTTAAATATTTAAAACCATAAAAAAAACAAAAATAATAAAATTCATGAAAATGTTCTAAATTGCTTTCTAAGAACTTAGGAACAATTGGAATATTTTTTCTCATTTTTTAAATAAATATATTAAATTTTGAAGCTTAAAATAATTTTTAAAGGCTAAAAATGTATTTTTACTAAAATAATTCCAATAATTCAAAGAAAAATAAAAAAAATGTGAAATTTGTTTCTCTGTGTCCCTTGACATCAAGAAGATTTAATAAAAATATAAAACTTAATTTTCCGCATCCCTTGACATCAGAGAGATTTAATAAAAATATAAAACTTAATTTTTCACATTTAAAATATTTTATAATTAATAAACACTCTAGAATTTAAAATAATTCTTAAAATTCAAGTAAAATTAAAAAAAATTATGAAATTTAGTCAAAAGGCTTCTCTGGTCTAAGTCTACCTCCAGTAAAAATTTCAAGGGATTAAGATTTACCTTGGTCAAGTTAGAAATTTTCTTTGAAAAATAATATTTTTGCATTAAAAATAATTATATAGTTAAATTAAATTTTGAAAAAATCACACTTTCTCCTTTGATGTCTCAAATGACCCATGAGTGAGGTAGGATAAAAATTCCAAAGTCATTTGGATTAAATTTGATGAATTATGAAGTGATAGAGCCTTAGGGGCAAATGTGTAATTTTGGAAATTTAGCCTTCATTAACATTTAGGTCTAATTTCAGAAAGGGAAATGGGAAATCTTTGATTCTAATTAACATATTTGGATGTTTAAAACACAAGGGGTTAACTGGTAGAAACCAACCTCACTTGTCCTAATTAAAAAGGATAAATTTGCAATTTCCTTAAATTACATAAATTTGAGAGTCTAGCCGATTAAATGATCTTAGATTTAGGGGTATGATTTTGGGTGTTAATAACTCACTAATTTAATAACCCTATTTGACAAAAAAAAACAAAAAAAACATGAATCGTCACCATCACTTATAAGTCAATTTCATTTGTAATGACTAAGACACTCACCAAAATCTTAAGGGCTTAGTAGTGACTTAGGCTAAATCAAGTTTTACTTAAATAAGGATTAGAAAAGTGAATATCGTTGAAAATTAAAACATCTATCAAACACTACAAGCCCAAGTCAAACTTTGGCTAAGTCTCTTAAACTTGCCTCTTTAAGGGTCTTCTCCCACATAATTCTTAAAATGAATTACGAGTGATAATTACCCTATTCTTAAAGATAATTGAGACATCAATGCTCATTGAGCACTACTGGTGTTTACAAAATGAATTATTAAGCAACATAATAAGTTTAAAAGAGCTCGGAATTTTCCACCAGGCAGCGAGAGAGTAGCACGGACCTTTTTATTTCTCTGGATCTGTTGGATACCTCAGAGATCTAGTAAACTTAATATGTTTTGCTTGGCAAATATCATCCTTAATCAAATTAATAAGGACCCACCAAGATATGACCTAAGGTTAGGTAGGTCACCAAAATTTTACTTTCCTGTTCCATATAAAATGTCTTAACATGCCTTTTAAGTTTCAGGTGGTGGAATGAGAAGACTCGCCAGGTACGTTTTTACAGTTTTTAGCATTATCTTTCTTATACTTTTATGTTACACTTTTATGCCTACACAAATTTGCATGCTAAACAACGATGTCACCCTGCATGAAAACTAAAACTCTCAGGATAGCCATAAAACCAAAAATAAAACTACAACTAAAATCAACCAAGATAAAATTCACACCATAACATTCAAAATATAAAACAACTCAAAATTTAATCATTAACATCACATAAAACTACAAATTGCAACTAAATTAAGATGTCTCTATCGGATGATCGGGAATTCCTGGGAGGAGGTAAACTACAATTGCTAACGAGGCTTCTAACCAAAGGAAAATATGTTGAGAATTTATTACCTATTTTACACTATTTTTGATGATATTGCACTTTAAAGAAGTGAATTTTTGATGTTGTGTTGCAGGTATGATTAATTATGATCATTGGAGCAAAAAGATGTAAAAGCGGTGCAATTTGGAGCAAAAATGAGCAAGAAATGAAATTTTTCCCTGTCACCTTTCGATAAGTCTTTCGATGCTTGATCTCTTTTACACTTCTTACATATTTTTGAATGATATTATACTTTAAAGGAAGGTTGTTTTCATGCTTATTTTGTAGGGTTATCTGTTAGGAACACAACGCAATTAAAATGGGGCGAAAAGGAACTAAAACGGAGCCAGACGGAGCGAAACGGTGGAGCTGCGCGTCTGCTCGCCGACGGCGCCCAAAATAGCGTCGACGAAGAGATTTACCCTAGAAGACCAAACAACGACATAAAATTTCACCTCGAGCCCGCCGATGGCGCCCGGGACAGTTATGGGCTGAAATTCAATGTATTTGGATGCTTTTTGGAAGGGTGCTTGTGGCAACTCTTCATACTTCATCCCTACACTTTAAAAGAACAAAATTAGGTTATAAAAAGGGGTTTTTTGTGTGAGAGGAATGTTAGAAAAATGTGGAGAAAGTTTAGGGTTTCTAGAATAGGAGTAGAAATGTAGATTTCTACCCTTTTGGAGAGATTGGAGAGGAGATTTTGAGAGAACTTGTAAGGGGATGTTCTAGCACTGCATGGATCAGTGGGAGACTTTATGGGAGATATTTTCTTCTTTCTTTCAAAGGGAAAAAGCTAAGTATTGTGTTCTTCATTATCTTATGATTTTGTAAACATTTCAGTGGATTTGCTTTGGTTAAATGAAGTTTTCGTTGTGTTTTCTTCGTGCTTTGTGATGAGCTTCTCTTAATCTCTCTTCTTGTTTGGAAATAATGGATTTGCTTTGATGAAATAAAGTTTTCCGTTGTGTTTTCTTCGTGCTTTGTGATGTGTTTCTCTTACTCTCTCTTCTTGTTAAAATAATGGTATGAGAAGATTATGTCATTGTTTTCATTTTATTTTTCTTTTGTAATTAGTAGAATTCATGTTTAGTTATGAGAAGATTATGCCATTGTTTTCATTTTACTTTTCTGTCGTAATGAGTAGAATTCATGTTTAGGATTTTGCAATGAATGTTAAAAGTAGATTTAATTATAAATGTAATGGTTTTTACTTGCACTTTATCTACATTACAATAAAGGCCTATTGTAGTGTTAAAATTTATTGTAATTACATTAAGACCTGAGAGGGCTGTGTAATTCTCAACAAAGTAGAACCACATTCAGATTCCATGAATGGTTAAATTCATGGGAGTTAAATGCAAATAAATTGGGAAATATACTTTGATGGGCGTAGAATTGGAGATTTTAGGGTGATAGACTAAAATTTCCAATTTGATCCTATTGTTTGAATACTGAAGCGGAGATTTTAGCCCTCAGGCGAGGGGAACGTGGGAGCTTCAAAGTGAGAGTCAGTATCTTTCCAGCCTAGCCACAGATTCAGTAAACAAGTATAGGATTAGTCAATGTTCTTTATGTCTGGACCAAAGGGTCAAGAATAGGATTGCTCCTATTTGGCACATACAATATTTAATGCATCTCATTCCTTTAGATTATCCAATTCATTACATAAGAATAGTAGCTTTTAATATCTTAAAATTCTCCAAACCAATTCATCCAAAAAGGGTTATCTTTAGAACTAAAATTTGCATTTAGTTATAGTTACTATCTTTACATTTAACAATTGCATTTAGGAATAGTTTCTAGATAAAACATCATTTTAATTGACATTCCAAACAAAGGACTAATTGTAGTAGATTAGAATTACCTCTTACCTCGCTTCTTTGTGGGATTGATAAACGGGACTCCACTAGAGCATTGTATTACTTGAGTGATATGTATACTTGCATTTGAAATTGTGACTTTATAAAATCATTATAAATATATAAATCTGGGTTCATAAATTTAAGCATATATAAAGTTGCTGTCCAATTTTTGTCATCATTGCTGGGTAAGCTTTGGTAAGAACTTTAGGAGAATTTTAGTTGAAGTAATTAGGGTTGGAAAACTGTAGTGTCGTAAAAACTGTTTTATGTGAAAAGGGTTGCTATATGAAAAAGTGTTAAGAAAAAAAATTGTTTTTATGAAAAATAAGGTATCCGTGAAAATATTTTATTGTGTTGAATATATTTCATTTGTTATTTATTTAATTGTTAATGTATTGTTTGTTGTGTTGCGTATGCAAAACATAGAATCTGCAGGACTTGTGTCTTATGATCCCGAGTTTGAAAAAAACAAAAAAATAAAAATACAAAGATGACTTAAAAAACTAGAAAAGGAAATAAAAAATTTTCAAGATAATAACTTGGAAAATCATCATACTTAATTGAGGGATTACGTAAATCCTACGACAAATGAAATTCACTCAAGTATACAAAACCCTATCGTAGAAGCTGTCTCGTTTGAAGTAAATCCTGAGATTATCCAACTGGTGCGGAACAATCAGTTTGGGGGAACTCCTTCGGAGGATCCTTATTTACACTTATCAAATTTTATAGAACTTTGTGCTATATTTTGTTATAACGGTATATCAGANACTTTTTTATTAAGCCCCGAATATCAAATCCACAAGGATTTTTCATAACATGTGATAGTTAAAGTAACAAACTTTCTACTTTAAAAAGAAAATTCTTAAAATATAGTTTTTATCACAGGAATAAAATTTAAACTCTTTTTGGTATTTTAATGTTTAAAAATGAAATAAAAATTTATTGAAGATATCTTGAGTTTATGTAAAAGAAAAGAACTTAATACGAAATATCGTTCTCTTTATCATGAATCAGTGATAAGTGTAGGAATTCTGTTTTAAAAGTATTCAAATTTTGTTGTGTCAAATATGAGCAATATTATTCTTCACCTTTACTAGAGATGTTATAATGAACATTGGCTAATTTAAAGTTTGAATGGTTCTGAAGACCGGTTAGGCAGGGAAGATACTAGCTCTTACTCTAGAGTTCCCTCGGTTCCCTCCACCTGGGGGCTAACATCTCGTATCAAAACCTAAAATAATAAATTAAGTTGGGGGCTTTAGCCTGTCACTCTATAGTCCTCTAATTCTACACCCTTCAAAGATTATTTCCCTATTTATTTGCACTCAATCATATGAACTACATTCTCATTCATACAATCTCTTGTTATTCTTTCCAATTGTTGACATAGACAATACCATCCCAGTTCTTACATGTTCTCCCAATAAATTTTAACATCTAGATGGGCCATATCAAGAAGTAAATGAAATGCATGGAATTAAATCATCACAACTTCTACCAAAATTAAAGATTAATACTCTCCACAACTTCCATTCAACAATTTAATTACTTATTATTTTAAGGAGAAAGACAAAGAAAACTACTCAAAATTCATGGAGAAAACAAAACCACACTTTAATTTAAAAGTAGAAATCATTGTCAAACCAACAAGAACTCGTGATTAAAACCAAAAGTAGTTTCAAATAAAGATAAACACTTATCTCAAATCTTCCACCAAACTCTTAAAGTTCCTTTGAATCTCTTCTCTCTTACAACACTCTTAACTCTCAATATAAAACAAAAAATAAGAGGAAAATAAATTTGTGGCGCCTTAAATTTTCTCCAAAAGTTTCTCCTCAACTTCTTCCAGAACTTTTCAGAACCCTTCAAGACCCTTCTAAGAGTCTCAGCTTCCTTCTTTTATAATTTTCCAAGAGGTGCCTTGGTATCTTTTCAAAATGTGTCCCAATTTGATGTATTTACCAAGGGATGTCTCCTTCCACAAGTCCTTTAATTATGTTTTCGTCCTTGGTGGTCCTAACTACCCATTTTAGCTAATAGGTGCCTCAAATGTCCCTTCAAAATACGTCAAAATGAATTAACCCGTCAAATGACTTTCACCGACGCTGAAGCACAAGGCCTCAACGCTTAGGCGCAACCTTCTCTGTTTCACCGGCGCGTAATACTTTTGCACCATATTTGCATTTTTGCTCCAAATTTGATTCTTTTTCACCCTTTTAACATTTTTCACCTTTTTAGTTATACTTAAAAGAAAAACACACAAATATCTTCTATTAAAGCGCAATATCTAAAAAATAAGTCTAAAAATGTGTTTAAAAACACTATACATTTTAGGTGTATCAAAATCCCCCAAACTTTAAATGTTACTTGTCCTCAAGTGACACTTTAATCTTTAAAAACCAAATAAGTATGATAATGTATATGAGTTTGTTTAGGAGTTTCTAAAATTTTGTTTTAGAAATATAATAGTCTAATTTAGAAAAAGTTCTAGTGAATTAAACCAACTTAAAGTTTTGAAACCCTTAAAGCAAAAAAGTATAAAAATATGAGTTCTTATCTAATTTAGAAATACTTATGGATTTTCCAAATATAGAACTTAGGCATTTTATTTCCTTCACTTAAAAATTTTTATTAAGTATCATTTTACTTACTATATTATACCCTTAAGAGTTTCTCAAGTTTTATACTTAAAAAAGATCAGATGTGGAATCAATTTTTGATTAGGCACTAATCCTCAAGTTTCTCCTCCCTTTTTCAACTTTTCTTATCTTTTATTTTCTTTTTCTTTTCCTTTTTCATTCTTTCTTTTTTTTTTATTTTTTGATTTTTTTATTAGGCAATGATTACTATATCTAGATAGGCCTTTAATGGTTTTAAATTCCACTCTTTCTTTCCTAAAGCAAAGAGTTGATATTTTTCTTTTACTTAAAATTATAATAATAGCTTGTGAAAATTATTTTTAATAAAAGAAATTTAGGTTTCAAAAATAAAAGTCTAATCCTTCCACATTTTTCAAAAATACAATATCTTCTACTAAAGATAGTTACACAATATTTATCATTTCTACATTTAATAACTTTTAACTTTAAATTTTTTTACGTTACTTATAAAATTTTTGCTAAATTTTCTAACTCATTTATATACATCGAAATTTTACTTCCCTAATATAAATTCATAAACATGATCTTTTTTCTTTTCAAATCAAATTCACTTGTAGCTCATTTGAGAATAACTAAAAGTCAAGTTTTGAAAATATTTTTTATTCCCCCTCAAACTTAAATTTTTAATAAGATTAAACAGTTTAGCAACAAATATTTATAAGCAGGAATAAAAATTGAAATAACATGCTTACAGGAATTTTTATACCCTAATTATACAAGTACAAAACTAAAAACAGGAGTAAAATTATTTTTTGATCAAATTTCTTACTTTTTAACATATAGAGATTCATTCCACTTCTAAGTAATGGGTACATACATAAAAGCAAACAAACACACTAACTTTGACTTTACACAAACTCAAATGTATCAAGTTCACACCATAAAGTATATCACATATTACAAACATAAAACAACCTTAGTCCTTCTCCTCGTCATCATCATTAGTGTCACTGCTATCCCAAAAAGTTACAGGCTCATAATCAAGATATTTTGGTTATGAAGGGAATTCGACTCCTTGGTTACCCCTAATGAGGTTCTCCAAAGATGAGTGAAATTTCTCCTCATAATCACTCTATCTTTTGACATATCCATCAATAGGATCTACAAAATGCTCTAGATTTTGGACCTTATTTGTGGTAAAATTAATATTATCCATCATCCTTTGCAATAATTGATCCTGAGTTTTAGTAGACTCACCTCTAGAAGTAGATGCTCTCAAGGTAGATGGTCTCGATGTAGAAGCAGTGGAGGTGGATGCAGCAGATGTCGACATTCCATAACTTCTCAAAACCCCTCCTCTCCAACAAAAAATAGAATGTTCAGAGTATGATTTAACATTCACACTTGTAATCAGTTTTAGAGGCAATAACACTTCTTTCCAGCTATCATATCTTACACCAGCTTGCTCTCATAAAGAAAAGATCATGGAAGCAAATCTCAGACCTGCAGTAGTAGCGACAATGGCAGAACTGATGATAGTCTGATAAATCAAAGCTCCAATGTTGATAAACTTGCACTGCTAAATTTAATAATTCAACGTTGCTCTTTCCCTCGTAACTTCATTAAGATGATTTGTCGGTAACAAACGAGCTAAAATAAAGTAATGCCACACCTTCGATGGTGCACTTAACTTTAAAGTGGAAAAGTTAATTCTCCTCTCATTTGTAATTTTCCAGAGTCACCTTCCAACATTCAAAACTGATATAATCTCGTCAAGCTCCGTCTCAATAGGACTATAGTTCAAATAAAAACACAGTGTATCAGCGGTAAAGGGTAGAACATGTTGATTACCTCCAGTGAAAAATGTATCAATTTGCCTCTAACCATGACTCGATCCTCTTCTGCCTTAGGGAGGTTTACATAGAACTCCCGCACTACAGAAATCACAGCCACAACAGAAAAACAACAAAATCGTTCCCATTGTCGGTGAATGATCAAATCCTCCACGGATCCAGCTGGATTTTTAAAACACTTCTCAAGAATCAATTTACGTGACTGTAGAGCGTCACTATATCTGTCATGAGCTTTCAAACTAACAAACTTGCTTGAATCAAGGTGGGTCTTTCCCTTACTCCTCTTCATTCTTGGGGCCATTCTACAAATTTCACAAACTTCCACAATAATTTCAAAGATCAAGTCTAATCTACTAAACTTAACTCCTATAAGCTTAAGCTACACTTTCTATGTAATTTCTATAGATTTTCTCATGTTTTTCACCATGAATAGTAAATTTCAGGTACCTCTAAAATGTACTCAAAATACATGGTGAAAATCTAAAATTTCTATATAGAAGTGAAGATCTTACCTTAAGAAATCCAAATCTAGCAAATTTAGCTCGAATCCACCAAGAAATCTCCAAAATAAGGTTTTCCCTAAACTCAAAACCGCGAACTAGAAAGGAAGAAGATGATGACAGGAGTGAAAATGGCATTTTCTGGGTTAATTTTCACTTTTAACCATTCACGAACCGATTTTTGTGAACCGGCGCTTAAGCACAGATATGTGGCACTTAATTTCCTGCATCTCGGGTTGCCTCACGCTTAAGCACGGGGTTGTGGCGCTTAGGCGCCAGTGCACAATTTTTGATATTTTTGAACTTACGTAAAATGCACTATTAGCCTAAGTAAACCACCCCTAAATGGTCTTATAACACTTAAATGACTATTTACTCTCGTTTAGCTCCCCTCTCTCTCAAAATTCTCCAATATAACTAATTTGATTCAAGGATAAAATAACACAAAATTTTCACAAACAAACACTTATATTCATTCATGAACTATTACAAATAACATTCAACACATAATTCTCATTCCTAAGAGTCTCGGATGAGAAAATTTTTCTAAATACAAACACTAAACAAAATTACACAATAAAACACATAATCACATAAACACTAAAAATAAGATTTAACACTAATACATAAAACAACTCATAGCAAGCAAATCTTAGCATATAACTTAATTCCATTCTTCATTTGTTTGAACAAATTACTATCTCTCATTATTCTCTCCTTGAGAATTTAGAATATATAGTTGATAAAATAAATGGTGGTGACGAGCTCTGATACAAAATTCTTCAATCCATTTCTGCTTAAAATGCATCGCCTTATCTGCTTCCTTTATACAACTAGTATGGCTAAATTGCATTTTTAATTGCCATCCACTATGTTCTAGATATTTTTTTAACTTCAATTACCTTTGTCTCAATTAAAGCCATGTTAACCTCAATTTTGTTGATCTTTTCTGCTATTCCTTTGATACTAACGGCTAAGAAACCATTATACATCTCTTGTGCACTCTGACTAATAATTTTATTCCTCATGCCTCTTCTTTCTTCTTCAAATCCATCTCCCATGAAGACATTTCTCCAAATCTCTCTTTCTCTTAGACTTTAGGGCTAAAAATGATTCTGGGGTGAAATTCTATCACAAAACCCTTCTATTTATAGGCCTAAATCCTTCTAACAACTTCTAGACATGTCCTATAACTGCTATGACACGTTTAAGTTAACTAATTGGTGGTTAAACCTTCTATAATTTGCATTTTTTCACATGTTTTTTAACGCCTGTGTATAAGCGTCAAATATTGGCGCTTAAGCATCAGCACTTGATTTAGCACCGGGTAACTTAACTTCTAAATACTCATTTTGACATGTTTAAGTCACTTAATATAGTATTAAAATCTTTACTAACATAAATAGTCTCAAAAATACTACCCAAAATTTTCTTAATCACACAAAAAAAAAACATTCAAAACAAAAGCACACTGATGACTATGAGTTGCCTCCCATAGAGCGCTTGGTTTTACATCATCAGCCCGACATAACCGGTGCTTATTCTAGTTGACCCAACATCATTCGATCATTAAATTTAGGTTGATCTCCTATAAAATAGAGTTTCAGTCTATGACCATTCACTTTAAATATTTTCTCAATTTTAAGATCTTTGATACGCACAGCTCTATAAGGATAAACTTTCATAAAAAAAAATGGTCCCATCCACCTGGACATAGGTTTGCCTGAAAATTATTTTAACCTTACATTATATAGCAAAATTTGTTGCCTGGGCTGAAAATGTTTAGTAAGAATCCTTCTATCATACCATATCTTCATCTTTTCTTTGTAAATCTTAGCACTTTTATAAGACTCTTTCCTTATTTCTTCAAGCACATTTAATTACAATAACCTTTTTTGCAGCAGCAACCTTTAAATTATATTTGAATTCTTTTATCGTCCAATATGCTTTATGCTCAAATTAAACTAGTAAATGAAAAGCTTTCCCAAATATTAGCCTATGTGGTGACATTCCTATAGGAATTCTATATGAAGTCCTATAAGCCCGCAAAGCATAGTCAAGTTTGACTTACCAATCAATTTTTGTTGGATTTACAGATTTTTTCCATAATTCTTCTAATTTGACGATTGGATAATTCAGCCAAACCACTTGTCTGAGGATGATAAGCAGTAGCAGTCCTGTGGTTTATATGATATTTTTTTTAACAATTTCTCCATTATGGCATATCTGAAATGACTACTCCATTTAGTTATGATAACTCTCGACATCCCAAATCTACAAAATATGTTTGTTTTCAAAAACATTGCAACACTTAAAGCATCACATCAAGGTAAAGCAACAGCTTTTATCCATTTGGATACATAGTTCACTACTAACAGTATATATAAATTTCTGAAAGATGATATAAATGGTCCCACGAAATCTAATCCCCAAACATCAAATATTTCAACTTCCAACATATAATTGAGGGGCATCTCATTTCTTCTAGAAATATTGTCTAAACGTTGACATTTATCACAAATTTTGATATAAGCATTAATATCTCTAAATATAGTAGGCCAATAAAATCTAGGTTGTAAAATTTTATATGTTGTTTTATCAACACCAAAATGTCCCCCAAAATCAAAATTATGGCATTTTTGGATAATTTCATAAGTCTCTTCTAAAGACACACATCTTTGAATAATCAGATCCTTCCCTTGTTTATATAAAAATGGGTCATGCAAAAAAATAAGTCTTAGCTTCAGATATAAATTTTCTCTTCTGTTGGTAATGCATTCCATAGTATATAATATAACTAAAAAGAAAGTTCACAATGTTGGCATACCACGTAACACATCACTCATTAATGTTATATAGTTTTTCATTAGGAAAATGTTCATTAATTTTTTTTTTCAAAACAGAGTGGTTTTTCTAACTCAAGTATGGACAAATGATCAACAATTTGATTTTCAATCCCCTTTCTATCTGCATTTCAAAGTCAAATTCTTACAAAAGAAAAACCCATCTTATAAATCTAGGTTTAGCGTCCTTCTTTTTCATTAAGTACTTGATAACAGAATGATCTGTATGCACTATACATTTAGTTCCAATTAATTATGATCTAAATTTATCAAAAGCATATATTATTGCTAATAACTCTTTTTCAGTTGTTGAATAATTAATTTGGGCTTCATTCAGAGTTTTACTAGCATAGTAAATTACTTTGAAAATTTTATCATATTTTTGTCCTAAAACAACTCCAATAGCATAATCACTAACATCACACATCAATTCAAAAGGTTTTCCCTAATCTCGTGAAACTATATTTGGTGCAGTGACTAATTTTTCCTATAATAAATCAAAATCTTTTAGGCATTCTTCATCAAATTTAAAAATTACATCTTTCTCTAGTAAATGGCATAAATGCTTAGCAATTTTTGAAAATTTTTCAATATATCGCCTGTAGAATTCAACATGTCCTAAAAAACTCCAAATTTCCCTTACATTGGCTGGATAAGGTAAATTAGCGATCACTTAAATTTTAGCGGAACCTTCTTCCATATCATTTTCTGATATTTGATGTCCTAATACAATTCCTCATGCTACCATAAATTGACATTTTTTCTAATTAATGACTAAATTTGTTTCTTCACAGCGTTTGAGAACTTTAGATAAATGTGCTAGACATGAGTCAAATGAAGTTCTAAATACTGAAAAATCATCCATAAAGACTTCAATCCCTTTTTCAATTAAATCACAAAAAATTTTCATCATACATCTTTGAAATGTAGTAGGGGCATTACATAAACCAAAGGGCATTCTTCTAAAAGCAAATGTACCATAAAGACTGGTAAACATTTTTTTCTCTTGATCCTCATGAGTTGTATTTGGTGATAACCAGTATATCCATCCAGAAAATAAAAGTATTTATGCTTAGCTAGTTTATCCAATATTTGATCTAGAAATGATGGTAGTAGAAAATGATCTTTCCTTGGGGCGAGATTTAGTTTTCTATAATCAATGCATATTCGTCACCCTGTGACTTATCTAGTAGGTATTAATTCATTATATTCATTTGCAGTCACAATTACTCCTCCTTTCTTAGGGACACAATGAATTGGACTAACCCATGCACAATCTGAAGTAGAGTAGATAATTCCAGCATCTAACCATTTTAAAATTTCTTTCTTAACAACTTCTTTCATAATTGGATTCAATCTCCTGTGAGGATTAGCCATAGGTTTGCAGTTCTCTTCCATATGAATTCTATAACAAATTGAAAAACTAATTCCTTTAATATCAGCTATTATCCATCCAAAGGTTTTCTTAAAATTTTTCAAAATTTTCATCAATCATTCTTCTTCTTCGATCGTTAATTTTGAGGAAATTATAACTTGTAAAGTAGAGGAATAACCTAAAAAGGCATACTTCAAATGTTCAGGAAGTAACTTCAACTCAAGTTCAGGAGGTTTTTCTATTGATGGACAAAATGATTTATCTTTATTTATGGTGTCCAAAATTTCAAAACTTTCTTGAACATAGTTTGAATCTTCCATATAAAGATCTTCACATTTATATAATTCCTCTTCTTTCTCATGTTTCAAATCTTTTACTTCAGATTTCTTTTCATAATTAGTTTTGAAATGACATTCACTCAGATATCTTATAACATTCATTCTATAACATCCATCATCTCTACCTTTTGCAGAATATTTCATTGATCTTGAAATGTTGAAAGTAACTGTTTGATCATTGACGTGCATTGTTAATTCCTCGTTCTGCACATCTATCATAGCTCTTCCTGTGGCTAGGAAAGGTCTCCCCAAAATGATAGGTATCTCTTTATCTTTCTCCATCATCACAATGAATTCCACATGAAGCTAAATTGATCCACTTTCACTAGGTTATCTTCTATAACTCCTTTTGGGTACGTTATCGAATGATCTGCTAACTGTAAAGTTACATTAGTAGGGGTTATTTCTCTTAATACCAACCTTTTAAATATTGATAATGACATAAGGTTAATGCTTGCACTTAAACCACATAATGCTTTCTCATAAAATTTGTCTCCTATTGCACATGAAATAATAAAGCTACCAGGATCTTTAAGCTTTCAGGAAGCTTTTTCTGAATTATAACACTGCACTCCTCACTAAGTGTCATAGTCTCATTATCTTCAAAGTTCATTTTACCCTTGAGAATATCCTTCATAAACTTTATATAGCTTGACATTTGTTCTAAGGCTTCAACAAATGGAATATTAATTGTAAGCTTCTTAAAAATTTCTTTAAATTTTGAAAATTGCTTATCCAACTTCCTCTAACAAAGCCTTTGAGGAAATGGAGGTGGTGGCCTTTCCAAATCAATTTTAAATGAAGAAATAGGTCTTTCTAAACTTTTCAAAGGGTCCTCTTTTGGTTCTTTAAGTTCTTCTCTCTCTACTTCAATTACTATTTGAATCCTGCCTTCCAACCCTCTTCCGCTTCTAAGTTTAACTGCTTTTATTTGCTCTTTATTCTGGTCTTTCAGATTTATTTCAGTATTACAAGAAAGTGTTCCTTGGAATCTATTACTTAATGAATTTACTATTTGTCCAGGTTGATTCTTATTATTTTTAATTGTAGCTTCTTGACTTTATAACTGATTTCCCATTTATAACACCACTTCTTCTATAGATAACTTCTTCTCCTTAAATTGTGGATTACTGTTGAAACCTGAGGATGGGTAGATCTATTATTATTATTCCCTTGGTTTTTCTAGTTTCCCAATGGGTTTACTTGGTTGCTCCCCCATTGCTGGTTACTACCACCTAAAGTATAATTCCAGTTAAAATTAGGATGGTTCTTCCAACCTGGATTATAATAATTTGAATATGGGTCATTTGGCTTGTTATTTATGGCATTCAAATTTTCAAATAATGCTTGAGAATCTACCATTTGGCCTAATGAATTCTCTTCAATCATAGAAATTGGTTGAGAAAAATTCATTCCAAATTGGTCTAACTTCCTTGAAATTACAACAACTTGATTTGCTAACATAATAAATGCATCAGAATCATGCATATTAGCTATTTTAAGATTTACCCTCTCAGAAGGCCATTGAAAATTATTGGTAGTCATTTCTTCAATTAAAACATAAGCATCATGAAATGGTTTTGACAACAGTGAACCACCAGCAGCGACATCGATAATAGATCTAAGAAACCCAACTAATCCATTATAAGAAGTTTGAATTATTAACCAATCTGGTATAACAGGTGTTGACATTTTCTTAAGAGTTCTTTAAATCATTCCCATGCTTCTTAAATAGATCCCCCCTCAAATTGATTAAAAGATGTAATATCATTTCTAAGCTTCACCGTTATTTAAAGAATTTTTGTGCTAAATCACCCCAAGTTCTGATAGATCTAAGTGCTAACAAATACAACCACATCTTAACTTTATCCCTCATTGAGAAAGGAAATAATCTAAATCTTATGACATCATCTGATACAATATCATATTTAAATGTAGCACACAATTCTAGAAAATTGGCAAGATGTAAATTTGAATATTCAGTTGGTGATCCGCTAAACTGATTATTTGATATCATTTGGATAATAACAGGTTTAAGCTCAAACAAATTAGCCACTACAGCAGGTTTTTGAATACTACAATGAAGTTCATCTATGGTAGGGTTGGCATAATCTCTTAATGGTCTAAATTCTTGATGAATTTCAGTATTTTGATTATTTTGATCTGCAATTTCTGTACTTTTTTTTAGATTTTTCAAAATTTTTAATTTTTTTTGCTTTTCTGATTTTCTTAATAGGTCTTTCTAATTTAGAATCGTAGGAAATTAGTCCTTCAGAACCTGAACTACACATACACTAACAATAAAATAAAATAAAATAAAACTCATAAAAATACTTTATAAATAAAATAATATAATAAGATATTCCTAAAATAACTATTAAAGTTTAAATAAGACTTTCTAAAATAGAAATTTGCTTTCAATTAATCCTCGGAAACGATGCTAAAAACTTGATCCTGACTATTTATATGCAATAATATAACAATGTATTTGATTATGTTTTTTACTTATCTTTCCTTACTTTGCAATAGTACCAAAAAATTGATCATGGAGAAAATAAGAATTTAACCATTTAACTTAATATATATATATTTGGATACTGCACAAGTATACTTATCGTTATCAAGTAATATAAGAATTTTTGTTTAAGCCCTGAATATCAAACCCATAGGGATTGTTCACAGTATGCGATAATTAATGAAACAAACTTTCTACTTTAAAAAGACAAATACTTAAACTATAGGTTTTATTAAAGAAATAAAATTTAAACTCTTTTTGTTATTTTTAATGTTTAAAAATGAAATAAAAACTTATTAAAGATAACTTGAGTTTATGTAAAAGAAAAGCACTAAATACGAAATATCTTTCTTCTTATCATGAATTAGTAATAAGTATAGGATTCTGTTGTGGAAGTACTGAAATTGTGTTGTGCCAAATAGGAGCAATATTATTCTTTACCCTTACTAGAGATGCTATAAAGAACATTGGCTAATTTAAAGTTTGAGTAGTTCTGAAAACCGGCTAGGCAGGGAAGATACTAGCTCTGGTTGTGCCAAATAGGAGCAATAATATTATTTACCCTTACTAGAGATGCTATAAAGAACATTGCTATAGTTTGAATAGTCTTGAAGACCGGCTAGGCAGGGAAGATACTAGCTCTCACTCTAGAGTTCCCTAGAGCAATAATATTCTTTACCCTTACTAGAGTTGCTATAAAGAACATTGGCTAATTTAAAGTTAAATTGTTCTGAAGACCGGTTAGGCAAAGAAGATACTAGCTCTCACTCTAGAGTTCCCTCGGTTCCCTCCACCTGGGGGCTAACATCTCTTATCAAAACCTAGAATAATAAACCAAGTTGGGGGCTTTGGCCTGTCACTCTAAAGTCCTCTAACTCTGCACCCTTCAAAGATTATTTCCCTATTTATTTATACTCAATCATATTAACTACATTCTCATTCATACAGTGTCATGTGATTCTTTCCAATTGTTGACTGAGACAATATCATCCGGGTTCTTACATGTTCTCACAATAAATTTTAACATCTAGATGGGCTAGATTAAGAAGTAAATGAAGTGCATGAAATTAAATCATCACAACTTCTTCCAACATTAAAGATTAATACTCTCTATAACTTCCATCCAACACTTTAATTACTTATCATTTTTAGGGAGAAAGATAAAGAAAACTACTCGGGATCCATGGAGAAAACAAAACCACAATTTAGTTTAAAAGTAGAAATCATTTTCAAACAAACAATAAATCTTGATTTAAACAAAAATTAGTTTCAAACAAAGATAAAAACTTATCTCAAATCCTCCACCAAACTCTTGAAGTTCCTTTGAATCTCTAAAGATAAAAACTTATCTCAAATCCTCCACCAAACTCTTGAAGTTCCTTTGAATCTCTCTTGTAGTTAAAAAAAAAGATAAAAACTTATCTCAAATCCTCCACTAAACTCTTGAAGTTCCTTTGAATCTCTTCTCCCTTACAACACTCTTAACTCTCACAATAAAACTAAAAAAAGGAAAAAGTAAATTAGTGGTGCTTGAAAATCTCTCAAAAAGTTTTTCCACGAACTATTTCAAGAACTTCTCAGGACTCCCCCCATTTTTCTCTCAACTTCCTTCTTTTNTTCAAAATAAAACTAAAAAAAGGAAAAAATAAATTTGTGGTGTCTGAAATTTTCTTCAAAATTTTCTCCTCAAACTTCTTCAAGAACTTTTCAAAACTCTTCAGGACCCTTCTAAAAGTCTCAACTTCCTTCTTTTATAATTTTCTAAGAGGTGTCTTGGTGTCTCTTCAAAATGTGTCATGATTCGATGTATTTACCATGGGATGTTTCCTTTCACAAGTCCTTTAATTATATTTTCATCCTTGTTGGTTATAACGACCCATTTTAGCCAATAGGTGCTTCAAATGTCCCTTCGAAATTTATCAAAATGAAATAACCCGTCAAATAACTGTCACTGGTGCTTAAGCCCGGGCAGTTTAGCGCTTAGACGCAGCCTTCTATATTTCACCGATGGTTAGGTGCCAAAATACTTTTGCATCATTTTTGCATTTTTGCTCTAAATTTAAACCTTTTTAACTCTATTTAACATTTTTCACCTTTTTACTTATACCTAAAAGAAAAACACAGAAATACCTTTCATTAAAGCGCAATATCTCTAAAATAGGCATAAAAATGTGTCTAAAAACACTATATATTTTAGGTGTATTAGTTACTATCTTAAATAGAGGCATCAATCTGATCTACCTACTTAAAGAAGAGTTAATCCTCTTTTGATCTATTCTTTGGTCACTTATAAGACTTTGTCCCATAATTAATTTTTGTTTGTGATGTAAGTAAATAACACTGCAATCTATTGCTGCAGTACATGACTCTAAAGCATCAGAAGTCCTTAAGCTCATATATGCTAAAAGTTAAAAGTCATAGATATAAAATTAGCTTGGCTTAATAGTACAATGATAAAGTTATATGAAAAATTAAATAAAAAAATTAATAAAATAAATTGGAAAAGATTTATGAAATTTCATAGTGTCAATGTAAAGAAAAACTAATGAATAATTTATCATTCTAAGAAGATAGAAGACCTTAAATAAAAAGGAAATTGGCTTCTTTTAAACTACGTAATGCCAAGCTCGTACATGTCACATAAGAATATCAGTGCAAAAGCCCTTTGAAAGAACTCTAATATTTATATGACTGAAAAAGAAGGAGAACATGGTTACCCTGATCTGAATCTCATTTATGTCTTAATCCATAGTAACATAAATGCTATCCATTAAAACCAAAATGTCATATATCTCTTCAAAGACCACCAAATCAAAAGAAATATAAAATAATTTTATACTACACCTATGCTACCCTAGGAGGCCATCCACGTAGAATAAAATACATGTTAAAAAATGAAAAAAAACCACTACAAGGCATATAGTTTGAAAATACCTCACAGGAGATCGGAGAGGAAAGGGAATAAAGAGAAATGGAGATCAAAGATACCTCATGCAAGATTAGTAGAATGATTGGAAGTAAGAAGGAAGAGAAGCTAACACCAAGAAAAAAATTACAACAAAGTCGTAGGACAAAGGAGGGGCAACAAGAGTATTTATCGAAGTCCATAATGCAGAATGTAAGGCGAGGGGTGCAACACAAAAGAAACATGTTGTGTTTTTATCAAACACAAAAGAAACAAAAAAATAAATGTCATTAAGAGTAGCTTGAGCCTGGAACGCTGCCTCTCCGGTCTCTCAAATGCAAAGTAACTCTAACAAAATAGATAATTTGAACTAAAGGTTGATGTTTATTGAAGTTATTAAAAGTAAGTTGTATTTACATAAATATTATATCTAACTTTTTTTATAAAGCATCAATAATAGTGCTAATACTAAATTTTAACAATGAAATATATTTTTTCATGTACAGGAAATGTTTTTATTGGTGTCAGTTTAGGTCCTTTATGAAGTCTTTGGGTCGTTATGAAGTGTTTTTGGGATTACACGTGCATGACCAGCCAAGTCAGAAGCTGAATTTCAGTTTAGGACATGACACTATAACCATGATGGAGCACCCTGGATATGATAAGAAGCATTCCCAAAACCAACTTTCATTGATTATGACGTTCTATCCCTTGGATCATCGGTGCTGCTTATATTTAATTAAATTCAATATAGATGTACTGCCCTGATGCCTCAAGTGATGGAGCGCCACAACTTTGATAGGTGGTGTCATAACTCTTGACTTAATAATTCATTTATGTCCAACTTAAATGAGTTATTAACATGGTTTGGTGCTGCAACACAGGATCTAACTCTATCTCTCAAATGCAAAGTAACTCTAACAAAATAGACAATTTGAACTAAAGGTTGATGTTTATTGAAGTTATTAAAAAGTAAGTTGTATTTACATAAATATTATATCTAATTTTTTTATAAAACATCAATAATAGTGCTAATACTAAATTTTAACAGTGAAATATATTTTTTCATGTACAGTAAATGTTTTTATTGGTGTCAGTTTAGGTCCTTTATGAAGTCTTTGGGTCGTTATGAAGTGTTTTTGGGATTACACGTGCATGACCAGCCAAGTCAGAAGCTGAATTTCAGTTTAGGACATGACACTATAACCATGATGGAGCACCCTGGATATGATAAGAAGCATTCCCAAAACCAACTTTCATTGATTATGACATTCTATCCCTTGGATCATCAGTGTTGCTTATATTTAATTAAATTCAATATAGATGTACTGCCCCAATGCCTCAAGCGATGGGGCGCCACAACTTTGATAGGTGGTGTCATAACTCTTGACTTAATAATTCATTTATGTCCAACTTAAATGAGTTATTAACATGGTTTGGTGCTGCAACATAGGATCTAACTCTGTGATGTTTGTTGCCTAAAAATAAAGAGAATAACTTAATGATTCCATATGTTGATTTTTGTAGTGAAGCCCCGCTTGTTTCTCTCTTTCATAAAAATTCTTTATCATAAATTTTGTGCCAATGTGCCCATGTGGTATAAATAAGGACTAGTTGTGCTTCTTGTCATGTCTCAAATAACAACTTGAGTGATATGGTGTTGACCTCACTTTTGGTTGAGGTCTAGAAATTTCTTTAGTAGCCTAGGTCTAGCCATAGGACNAAACTCCTCTTCTTTTAACTCTTTTCAGAACTTTCAAGCACCCCCTTCAAATGTCTCAACTTCTTTCTCTTAGAAATCTTCAAAAGGTGCCTTCAAAACTCTTCAAAATTAGACCACATTCGATGAATCCTCTAAAAGATGCCTCCTTTCACAAGTCTTGTAATAATATTTTCTTTTTTAGTGGTCATAAACAACCTCTGAAGCCAATAGGTGCCTCAAATACCTCTTCAAAATTTGGCCAAATGAAGAAAACCGTCAAATAACTGCCTCTAGCGCTTAAGCACGGGGCCTCTGGTGCTTATGCCCGGCCTTCTCGTTTTCACCGGCGCTTAAGCGCCTGATCTGACGCTTAGGAACCAAAATAATTTAGCACAATTTTCATCTTTTTGCTCCAAATTTGATCCTTTTTCACTCCTTTAAGCATTTTTCACCTTTTTTCTTGTACCTGAAAGAAAAACACAAAAATATTTTCCATTAAAGTACAATATCTCAAAAATAGGTATAAAAATGTGTCTAAAAATACTATATATTTTAGGTGTATCATAATCTCCCAAACTTAAAATGTTACTTGTCCTTAAGTGACACTTCAATCTTTAAAAACCAAATTATACTTAGGATGAATTAGGCATATTGTATAAAAAATGATCTTAATTTATTAAAATTAAATGAAAATATGACACTAAATTAGACTCAATGGAGAAAAACGATTCATGTAGCTGACCCCACTTAGTGGGAAAAAAGGTTTTGTTGTTGTTGTTTGGGTCTTTTGTTGGTGGACCCTCTTTTAACATGTCTTTTCCTGTCTGAACCGTTAAATCTTTTGAGATTCAAGCTAACATTTTTCTTGTACACATATTTAGTTCCTTGATTTCATTATTTCTTGGAAGTCATGCTATGAAAAGAAAAGAGAATTTAATATGAAAAAAATAAATTCTATTTACAAATAAAAAAGGATTTAATAATTGAATTTCCTAAACTTTTGTGCCCTTTGTTCCTAAAAATAAGCCGTAAAGTACTACTTTTGCTCATTTTCTTCTCATCTTCTCCTTGTCTGGATTGATTGAACTCTAAATGCCTTCAAGTTGAACTAGCTTCGGGGTCCAATCCTTATTACAAGGCATCGTACGTCAAAGCTTTTGGAGAGATGGAAGTGCAATCTCATGTGGGGTGTGAGAAGACGAGGAAGTAGGTTGTTACAAAGAAGAAAAAAAAGCTTGATCCCGAAGATCAGGTAGGATCGTCTGACTCGCTTCACTGTCATCAACATGAGAATACTCAAGCAGATGTTGGATGATAATTTGGCGATCTCCCTTTTCGATATTTTGTTTGCACCTCCTATTGAGACTTAAATCCTACCAACCGATCAGGTCTGATGGAATGCTGCTAGTGCTCTGTTGCCACTCAGAGTGAAAGGAACTTGTGGTGCTTTGGCACTGCCCGAGATATAGGAGAAAGCTGGTGAGGGTGAGGCATCATTTACAACATGAGTGGGATAAAATCCTTAGTATGAGGGGTTTTGGTGTTGCTTGTATGAATTTAATTCTTTTATGAATTTTTTTTTCTTATATTGCCCTATTGTAGAGATTATGGTCATCAATTAAATTTTGGTAGACATTGATGTGGATCTGAGTGTCGTGCTCCAACAGTTTTTGATCAAAGATAAGTTGGAGGCGGCCGACTCTGAGGCAATAATGATGGGGATACTCACTCGGGTGGTCCTAGTTAGGCAAATGGTGAAGCAATCGACAAATGTTGAATGTCCCATAGGTCGTTGCTACACCATCTACAAAAGATTTAGGACATATTTGCCTGAGCTAATGGGATCCCTCACGGTGAGAAGATGCGTGCATTTCTACCTTGTGTTAAAATGATGGACTTGATGGAAGGGGAGTTGGTCGCCCTCCATGCACAATAACTGCCCTTCGTGAAGAATTGACCACACTTTGCATAAAGCTTAAGGCCATCCGAGATGCGTCTTCCATGTCATTGGTCCAATCAGAAATAGATTGGGTAGACCGATTTATGTTAGGTGAAAGGTCTTTTATAAGATGTTGTTTTATCAGGGGTATGTCTCAGCTAAAGCAGCAGGTGATACACTTGTAAAGTATTTCACCTCATAGTAGCTTCTGAGGGCACTCATAATTTTTAAGTTTCAAAATTAAATTAATTTTTTTTGTCTTGAATCATGTGTCAATGGGATTTTTCTTTCAACATGATTTTGAAAAAGATTAATTACGCTCTTGCCTCTATGGCAGTTCAACTTCTCTCAACATATAAATAGAGGTGAGTGCTTTTCTCCTTGTGCAACAATTCCTTCTTGTTTGTCTTGACTTTCTTTCACTTTTTCAAGCTTATTCTCTTTATGGTTCTTTCAAATGGCTCCCAACTTTTCTCCATAGCTCTTTGGATAATTTCGACAAGCAAGAGATCCACCATGACTTCAACATAGGTGGACATTCTTCAAGACACTTGTGTTTATGATCTAGTTTTTCAGCTTCGAGTGGTAGAGAGTTATAGCTTAACAGCGCACAAGTTTGGGGATTATCTCGTGTTTTACTAAGACCAATTTAAATATGGTCCGTGGTTTCTACTCTGCCAAGAACTTCACAAAATCTTCAATCACTCTGAGGTGGTTCCCACTCAAGTCCTTCTAAACTTTATAGTGCTTATCATGACCTATGTGATCTTTTGCCACCAGAAAGGGATATTGTGTTTTTGCAGTTCTCAACCGGATATAGGTTCCACTGTTAGTGTTAGATAACAAAATTAAGGAGTGGAAGATGTACGTCCTAGTTGGCTCATCATGTAGTAGTTGGGTAATCTGTGTTCTCCCAACGAGAGGTGTTGTTAAGAAGTTACAATCACTTTTGATTCATCTCAACACTTTTGGTGCAAGAATCAAGGGTTAACCAGTATCGACCTTCCACGATTTTGAATAGCATATTCTCAACTGGGTACTGTAGTCAGAGAAGTTTGGGTAGATGAAAGACTAGCTTTGAGTAGCCTCAAATGCCTAGGATGCTACATGGGAGAAGTCGGCTATTGCTTAGGCTACTAAAAAGATACCATGAGGGAAAGCAGACCACACTAAAGATGCGGCTATTGTCTATCGACAAAAATCCAGGATTATTCTCGCTAAGGAAAATATCGAAGGTGTAGAGTTTGTCATTTATATAGCCTAGACTACTCATGTAGTTTAAAAAGTTTCTACTGAATAATTAACCATGATTGAGAGGAATGCTAAACATTCTCTATCAAGAGCACGTCATGATGAATGCACTAGGATGTTGATTGTGCTGACATTGAGCAGTGTTAAGGGGGAGCTTCAGTGATAAGAGTAGAGATTGGGTAAGCGACCACTTGGCCAACTAATCCATCCTTCATTGATTTGTAAACAAGATGCGAGGCAGTTGACTATCTCCCGCCACTTTGATTGAGACTGTGTCTGACACTCACCACAATCTTGGGCCAAATCTCAAGGACATAAGGTACCACATCGATAAGGGAAGGTCTCTGTTTTGGTTTGAGTGTCCCACCACCACCTCCTTCCAAAAAGAAGTAAACCCCAATTTTATGGGGTCCTTCGCATGATAAGTGGGTGAAGGAGTGAACCAAACATAACGAGTTGTATGTGATATTTGATATGAATATGGATTTGCATTGTTACTCTCTCACAGTAGCATACATCCCATTGATTATTATTAAAGTCATCTGGTCACGTGCCTTCGAGAGTTCTTTGAGAAAACTTAACCATTCAGAGATTTATCAAGTGTCTAATTGATAATATATGCTTTCATGGGAGGCTTTATACCATGAATTGATCGTTCTTGATCAAACATGGGGAAATGGACTGCTACCAAGGAAAAGGTAGAAGCCTCCGGTGGTCAGATGAAGGCAGCAAAGAGGTGAGCAGTAATAGTTAAGAAGCAGTTCGAGCTGACTGAAGTTGAGATACTTGTTCATATAGAGATGTTGTTGGTTCTTCAAAAAAAAAAAGTCAAACCCTAAATAACACATTGGTAATAATGAAGATTGAAAAAGTGTTTTTAGATGGATTTGCTCCATTGCTCTAAACCTATACTTCTTTGTCAATCAGTCAGTTTCTGAAGAAGAATCTCATTGAACCAAAGTGGTAAGACTTGAAGGAATTTGTAAAGCACCTTTCTGACCATGAAGATGAAGATGAAAAGGAGAAATACCTCGTGGAAGAAAACAAAGAAAATATGATACCAATGAAGAAGTCAAAGAGAAATAAAGTGTAAAAGACAACGATGACTCCTCAGACGCTTGATCTTCTTATTTTTTTCTGTAATTAAAATTTTTTAATATTTTATGAATTATAGAAAATTTATACAAAAATATTTTTTTGTAACCAATTGTTCATGAAATGAAATGAATTTTTTTGGTCGATTTTTACCATTGTCTTGTGCTTTCTAACTTTATTGCATTTTCTTTTTTTTTAATGATAATTACTTGTGGTGAATGTCTAGGATGGTTGATCATTTCACTTATAGAAGAGGCTTTTGGAATGAATTTTTTTGGTCGATTTTTACCATTGTCTTGTGCTTTCTAACTTTATTGCACTTTCATGATAATTACTTGTGGTAAATGTCTATGGTGGTCGATCATTTTTTTTTAATGATAATTACTTGTGGTAAATGTCTATGGTGGTCGATCATTTCACTTATAGAAGAGGATTTTGGTTGGTTTTTATGTGTTTACCAACAAGTTCAGGTCTTACATTTCATGTGTCCGATTTTCATGGTCAACTCATCATGTCGGTTTGGCTGCATCTTTTGCCAAGCACATTAAGTGGGTCTTATCGTTGCCTTCATTCGACTAACAGCTGAGACTTACTGTTGTGGTGATTAGTGGGTTACAAACTATAGATTTTGTTGTTAATGAGTATTAGAATATCTCTAGAGCTTGACCTGTGTCGAGTTAAGAAACTTGGGTTTTATTGATGTTGGGCATTGAGGGTCGATTTTTGTGTCCAATGTTAATTAGATGTCTTAAATTACTATTATTATTTTTATTTATGAATTGGAAAGTTTGGGTCATTATTTTTTTGTAGGGCTTCTACCTATCAAATGTCTCGCATCATTGTTAGTATTTGACAATATCAACTAATTGAACGTACAACATTGTTAGCTTTTTAGCTCTAGTTCAATTTCCTTGAGTATTGGCTAGAGTTTGATGCGCTTGAACTCCTTGAGGTACTTGAGTGTCATTTGAACTTGAGATAGTAAGTTAAGTCATGTTTTCAATATTATGTGCAATGGTACAATTTTTTGGAATGAAAATGCCTTTATCATTCTTTACTCATCAGGATTCAAAAGACTTTATAAGGGAAAAATTTCTTGAAGTAATTTCTGCTCCATGTTCATGGGACTCATTCCTCAGGTTGTACTTCAATTTGTAAACTTCAGGGGTGACTCTTTGGTCTATGATGAAAAACTCATTCCACATCTGGTCACACTTATCGACTGTCAATCTGCATGTGACTAGGTTGGCTTTTTACAACACAAGATCCATAGGGCCAAAGTTCTTCTCACGAACATTTTTTTTGTAGCAATCCATTATCCTTTTAACTTCCTTCTATAAGAGGGCTGAATCAACCCACTTTTCATTGACAAGATGGAGTGTGAGCATTACACCTTCATCCTTCACCTCTTACCACTCAACAAATTTTCTTCATCAAATGACGAGGATGTTAGAACCATTTAGCTGTGGTGATTATATTAGACTATAACATTGCTTCCATTCTATGTAATAACATGAATAGAGTATGCTCACTCACCATTGATGGTGTTGTTCAGACTGCTCAAATGATCGATGAAATGATCTCATTATAGTTTCATTTTGCTCCCTTGACTTTCATCCTTAACAAGTTCAAAATTATTTTATCTTGGGCTTTGGCTTGCCCATTAGATTGAAGATGATATGCAGACATCGAATTCAAGCTGATCCTTTAACTTTTGGCAAAAATATCTTTTTCCTTGATTGGTAAAAATTATGTTCAATTATCAGTTACAATGACCAGTGGTAGCCCATAACAATAGATATGATCTATCAAGATGAATTTTCATACAACTTTTGAAGTGATCCAAACAAGATCCTTTGCTTGATCTAATTAGATAGATAGTCTACCACCACTAAGAGGATTTGTGTTGGATCTTAGATAGAGGAATGGTTCTGAGGATATTACTTAGTGGGTGAAAATCCACAGACTAACAATCGATTACATCTTTTCTTTTGATTGGTGTTGTTGTTGTGAATACTTCTAGATATACTCGTATCTCTTAGAGAACTCTTTGAAATCTTTTAGAAGTGTCAACCAGAAGTAGTCTTGTCATTTTACTCTAGGTGTCAGAGTATTTCTTCAAGAATGACTTCTGCATTTGCCAAAGTATATTTCTTAGAGGTCCTCTTCTATTATATTCTCCTTCACGCATCTTAAATATAATAAAGTAAAAGACTTTCAAAACTTCTTCCCTTCAATCAAAAGGTACTACGAGGATTTAAATTTGAACCTTTTTGGTTAGGTAAGCTCTTAATAAACCTTTCTGGTCTCCAAATAGTTGAAGTAGGGATCCATCCAACTTTTCAATTGTTTGGTCTTGAACTCCATCATCTCAGTTTCTTCAATGATTACCAATACCAGACTTTGGGTTCCACCTCCCATAAGTGGATGCACTTGGATGTGAGGTTGGCTGCTTGATTTTTCTCCTAGTTAATTGCTCGATCTTGACGCTCTCAAACTTCCAACTCTCCATCTTTGCTAAACTAAAGAATCTATCAATCATGTCATCATTAATTTCCAATTCTATGCTTACTTTTTTTTAGATAAAGAGCATTATATGACTTCTCATTTAAAACAACAAAAATAAATACAGCACGGGTAAGAGGGACTATAACCCACCTATAGAACTCACAAAATAAAACAAAAAACTAACTCCCTCTCACCAAAAGAAAGCACAACTCACATGACCCAGACAAGCGACAACCCAACAACCCAACAAAACTAAAGATCAAAAAAATAAAGCTACAAAAGACTAAAAAAACCCACTTTGGAAATAATAAGAAAAGAACAAGATGCACCAACATGAGCACACCAATCAACCACAGCATTACTATCACGCTTGGTATGAGACCATCGAACAATGAATTTCTTGCTAAAAACATGTATCTGATTCATTTGAATCAAAATACTTTGCTGCACATCAGCGAAATCCTGTAATAATTCCACAATACTAGAAATTTCATGCTTATTTAGTTCATGACTAGTTGTGAATCATACTTCATGACCAAAGAAAATATGTTGAGATTTTCATACCTATTTTATACTGATTTTGATGATATTGCACTTTAAAGAAGGGTATTTTTGATGTTTTATTATAGGTATGATGAATTATGGTCATTGGAGCAAAAAGATGCAAAAACGGTGCAATTTGGAGCAAAAACAAGCAAGAAATGATATTTTGCCCTATCACCTGTCGATAAGTCTTTGGATGATTAATCTCTTTTACACTTCTTGCATATTTTTTAATGAGATTATACTTTAAAGGAAATTTTTTTTCATGCTTATTTTGTAGGGCTATCTGTTAGGAACACAACGCAACTGAAATGGGGCGAAACAGAGCTAAAACGGAGCCAAACGGAGCGAAACGGTGGAGCTGCGCAGTCTGCCCGCCGACGGCGCCAAAACGGCGCCAAAACGGCGCCAACGGCGAGATTTACCCGAGAAGACCAAAAAATGATAGAAAAGCTTGCCGACAGTGCCCTTGAGCCCGCTGACAGCGCCCGGGATGACTATGGACCGACTTTTGGCGGTTATGGGCTAAATTTAATGTATTCGGACGCTTTTTGGAAGGGTGCTTGTGGCAACTCTTCATACTTCATCCCTACACTTTAAAAGAACAAATTTAGGTTATAAAAAGGAGATTTGTATGAGAGGAATATTAGGAAAAGTGTGGAAAAAGTTTAGGTTTCTTAGAATAGGAGTAGAAATGTAGATTTCTACCATTTTGAAGAGATTGGAGAGGTGATTTTGAGAGAATTTGCAAGGAGATGTTCTAGCATTGCATGGATCGGCGGGAGACTTTGTGGGAGAGATTTTCTTCTTTCTTTCAAAGAAAAAAGCTAAGTATTGTGTTCTTCATTATCTTATGGTTCGGTAAACACTTATCTAGTGGATATGCTTTGATAAAATGAAGTTTCCGTTGTGTTTTCTTTGTGCTTTGTGATGGGCTTCTCTTACTCTCTCTTCTAAAATAATGGTATGAGAAGATTATGTCATTGTTTTCATTTTATTTTTCTTTTGTAATTAGTAGAATTCATGTTTAGACATGAGAAGATTATGTCATTGTTTTCATTTCACTTTTCTTTTATAATGAGTAGAAACAATGTTTAGGATTTTGTGATGCATGTTAGAAGCAGATTTAATTATCAATATGATGGCTTTTATTTGCACTTTATTTACATTACAATAAAGGCCTGTTGTAGTGTTAAAGTTCGTTGTAATTGCATTAAGACCCAAGAGGGCTGTGTATTTCTCAACAAAGTAGAACCACATTCAGATTCCATGGATGGTTAAGTTCATGGGAGTTGAATGCAAATAAATAGGGAAATACACTTTGATGGGCGTAGAATTGGAGATTTTAGGGTGACATACTAAAATCCCCAATTCAGTCCTATTGTTTGAGTACTGAAGCGGAGATGTTAGCCCTCAGGTGAGGGGAACGTGAGAGCTCTGAAGTGAGAGCC
>JXCR01040904.1:584351-635219 GCA_002079205.1 Phalaenopsis hybrid cultivar
CATATTGAAAAATTTAAGTTTGGGGGAGGGAAGAAAAAAATTAACTATTAGATGTTCTCAATTTAAATATTTTCAAAAATTATTAATATGATTTTATGTAGTGAATTTAATTCAGAGAACTATATTTTATAGATATTTAAATATTATGGTAGATTGAAAGGAATATTTTTGTAATAAAATTTAATTTTGTAGATTAAGATATTAAGTATAAGAGAATAAGACTATAGCTAACTATTTAATGTAGATGAAACTATATTTTGAAGTATTAAAAATCTTGGAAATTCATTTGAGAAGAAAAGATTGGGGCTCAATGATGTAAAAACTATGAAATATTTATAAGGTAAAGAAATGCTTTGAGTTTCAAATTTAGGGAAAGAAAGGTGATGTTCAAAATCATTAAAGGCTATCGAGATATAGTAATCCTCATTTGAAAAAGAAAAATATATAGGATTGAAAGCAATCTAAATAAAAAGAGAAAAGGAAAGAAAGAAAAAAATATAAAAGTGAGGAGAAGCTTGAAGAGATGCCTCATCAAAAATTGGCTTCACTGGACCTACCTAATAGGAAAACCTAAAAACATTCGTGAACTTATATTTATGGATTAGCATCTTTTACTAGTAGTGTTCTCATGAAGTTCCTATCATTTGAATATTCTAAGTGACTTGATATTACAACATATAGCCATTCTTGAAATGAATAGAAAACTAGAACTCTTAAACTTGATGACTAGATAATCTTGTACCTACAGAGTTAATTTAATTAATTGAATTTTTTCTGAAAATCTCACTATGATATTTACTTAAATCAAACTTATAGTATTTCTAAATTAAAACCTTACTACAATAGATCATAACTTTTATGTAGTACTTAAATTACTTGAGGACAAGTAATAATTAAGTTTGGGGGATTTTGAACAAAGGAAAATACGTTGAGATTTTCATACCTATTTTATATTGATTTTGATGATATTGCACTTTAAAAAAGGGTATTTTTTATGTATTGTTGTAGGTATGATTAATTATGGTCATTGGAGCAAAAAGATGCAAAAACGGTGCAATTTGGAGCAAAAACGAGCAAGAAATGATATTTTGCTATGTCACCTTTTGATAAGTCTTTGGATGCTTAATTTCTTTTACACTTCTTGAATATTTTTTGATGAGATTACACTTTAAAGGAAGGTTGTTTTCATACTTATTTTGTAGGGCTATCTGTTAGGAACACAACACAACTGAAATGGGGCGAAACGAAGCTAAAACGGAGCCAAACGGTGGAGTTGAGCAGTCTGCCCGCCGACGGCGCCAAAACGGCGCCGATGGTGAGATTTACCTGAGAAGACCAAAAAACGACAGAAAAGCTCGCCGACAGCGCCCTCGAGCCTGCCAACAGCGCCCGGGACGACTATGGACCGACTTTTGGCGGTTATGGGCTGAAATTCAATGTATTTGGACGCTTTTTGGAAGGATGCTTGTGGTAACTCTTCATACTTCATCCCTACACTTTAAAAGAACAAATTTAGGTTAGAAAAAGGGGATTTGTATGAGAGGAATATTAGGAAAAGTGTGGAGAAAGTTCAGGTTTCTTAGAATAAGAGTAGAAATGTAGATTTCTACCCTTTTGAAGAGATTGGAGAGGTGATTTTGAGAGAATTTTTAAGGAGATGTCTACCATTGCATGGATCGGTGGGAGACTTTGTGGAAGAGATTTTCTTCTTTCTTTCAAGGGAAAAAGCTAACTATTGTGTTCTTCATTATCTTATTGTTTTGTAAACACTTATCTAGTGGATTTGCTTTGGTTAAATGAAGTTTTTGTTGTGTTTTCTTTGTGCTTTGTGATGGGCTTCTCATAATCTCTCTTCTTGTTTGGATATAATGGCATGAGAAAAATATGTCGTTGTTTTCATTTTACTTTTCTTTTATAATGAGTAGAATTCATGTTTAGGATTTTGTGATGCATTATTGTTTTCATTTTACTTTTCTTTTTTAATGAGTAGAATTCATGTTTAGGATTTTGTGATGCATGTGGAAGCAGATTTAATTATCAATGTGATGGCTTTTACTTGCACTTTATTTACATTACAGTAAAGGCCTATTGTAGTGTTAAAGTTTGTTGTAATTGCGTTAAGACCCGAGAGGGCTGTGTAATTCTCAACAAAGTAAAACCACATTCAGATTCCATGGATGGTTAAGTTCATGGGAGTTGAATGCAAATAAATAGGGAAATATACTTTGATGGCGTAGAATTTGAGATTTTAGGGTGTACAGACTAAAATCCCCAATTCGGTCCTATTGTTTGAGTACTGAAGTAGAGATGTTAGCCCTCAGGTGAGGGGAACATGGGAGCTCCAAAGTGAGAGCCGGTATCCTCCTAGCCTAGCCACAGATTTAGTAAACAAGCATAGGATTAGTCAATGTTCTTTATGCCATGACCAAAGGGTAAAGAATAGGATTGCTCCTATTTGGAACATACAATATTTAATGCATCTCATTCCTTTACATTATCCAATTCATTACGTAAGAATAGTAGTTTGTAATATCTCAAAATTCTCCAAAACAATTCATCCAAAAAGAGTTATCTTTAGAATTAATATTTGCATTTAGTTATAATTACTATGTTTACATTTAACACTGCATTTAGGAGTAGTTGATAGATAAAACATCATTTTAATCGACATTCCTAACTAAGGACTTATTGTAGTAGACTAGGATTTGACTAAGAACCTCTTACCTCGCTTTCTTGTGGGATCGATAAACGGGACTCCACTAGAGCCTTGTATTACTTGAGCAATACGTATACTTGCGTTTGAAATTGTGACTTTACAAAATCATTATAAATATAAAAATTTGGGTTCATAAATTTTTGTATATAAAAAGTCGTTGTCACTTCACTAGAACAAAGTGGGCACCAATCTCATTAACAAAGTATAACACAACAATTAGAGCCTCATACTCTGACTAGTTTTTGGTGACTCTAAACTCAACTTCAGATGAGTGATGTAGATATTTCTCCAATCAGATTGGTTAGAGCGAGATTTAGTCTCCCTTTGTCCAGTTTGAAGCTTTGTTAATGTGCAACACCCAGGTCTATTTGTCGATAGGTGCTCCTTTGCCTGGCTCGCCTTAGACAAAAAATCTGCTAGGAAGTCTGCTATTATATGTACTTTCATTGCCATTTTGGGATCAAAAGTGATGTCAAAATCATTGAGTTTCACAACTCACTTAAGAAGCAAACTAGAATATTCCAGCCAATTAAGAACAAAAGTGAAAGGGTGTTCGATAACGAACCAGACTAAATGAGTTTAAGAATATGGCTACAACCTATGAGTAAAAATTACAAAAGAAAAAGTTCACTTCACTATAATGGGGTACCTGTTTTAGCGCCTCAAAGGACCCAATCAGTGTAGTCGACTAAGAACTACTTATCCAACTCCTCTTGAACTAAAATTGAGTCGATGGCATTCTCACTAAATGGTTGATAGTTGAGTTAACTAGTGCGTCAATCTTTGGCAATGGGTATTTATCCTTAAGGAAAGTAAAGTTTATTTTGGTAAAATTGACACACATCTTTCAGTTGTCATTTAACTTATGCACAATCATCATATTTGATACCCAAGTTAGATACTGCACTTCATAGATGTATCTGGCCTACAATAAATTTTACATCTCCTCTTGAATCAATTCAACCAAGGTAACCACCGAAGAACTCATCTTCCTCTTCATTGAATAAGCAGTATGATTTACATTCAGCAGTGGAAAGCAAAGTTGATTACCATCCTTATTATTTTCATGGCTGACCTGGTAAAAACATATCTATGCTCCCAAGGTTAATAAACCTTTTAACTTTGCAAAACATTTTACACTTATTAAATAAATTTACAAAGTTCACCATCGGTTGAAGGTATTTGGAGGGTATTCTCCCTAATCTAAGAAGCCTCTTTGCACAAATTCTTAAGTTTTAGCGGTTATTGCTCAACATTGCAGACCACCAAGATGTAGTAGATCCTAAATTGCCCTAAGTTGCCTCAGACAGTTATCATGGGGTCAACCAAGGATGGAATTGTAGGTTGCTAGCAAGTCAACCACTAAAAAATCCTTCATGTAAGTGAACTGCTTATCACCTTTCCTATAGGTGTTTGCAAGGTGATTATCCCCAAGGTTTCCTTTCTCTAACAGGAGAAGCCATAAAGTGGGTTTTCGGATAAGGTTAGTCAATTATCTTTGAATCCCATCTTGTCAATACTAAATTGAATAAAATATTCACAAAACTCCAAGTGTTGATCAAGATAGTACTGACCATCAAGTACTTACTTAATAAGGCATTAATGAAGGTAACATCTTTATATGGATTTCTCTGGGGGTAGAACCACGTCGGTGAATTTGATTGGTTGATGAGTGTTGCACTCTGGAGTAAAAGTATCTGCACACAATTCTCTCAACAAAAGGCTCTTCATACTGACTTATCAAGATGAATTTTTACCACTGAAAAAGATTGTTGGTACCACCCTAGTCATGTGAATAACATTTTCGTAGGCTAGCTCATTAGAAATCACCTTGAATGGAGCATTGTCTTGCTTCTAGGTCATTGGTCCTAGTGACATAAAGTCTATAAGTAATTCATCTCTGATTAGATCTTTGACTAGGCTCCATAGGTGTCAGCATTCCCCTAAATCGTAGCGATGATCTTTATGGTATGCATAGTATTTCTTAATATTTTAGAGAAAGATCTAATTATAGTTTGCAGTCACTTTTTGAAATACACGTTATTAGGGATGGCTTCTACTAGATAGACCATTAAATCCCTCAGTGGAGTCACCTTTGGTGCTTCACGATCTTGTAGTTGGCGCCAGTGTAACAAGCTAGTTGGTAGGCAGTGTACCGAGCTTGATCTTCTTAGTTGTAACTTCAGTTAGACCACCAATTTTCCCAAGGAATTCAATGCTTTTCATAATATGGACAACATGAAAGACACTAGTCTACCTATGGCCTTAGTGAACCCTTTTCTGTGGGCAATGGATGGATAGTTCTGTTTTGGTAGAAATAGGAGTGGAGTTGTAATCCAAGAAAAACATATGATTGTTTGTTAGCACTAATAACTCAGCTAAGTTCTATGATCATTACAGGTCTAGAGCACACCAGAATGGTCCTTCTATTAGTCCTTAAGCTGGGGTGGCATGCGCTAATGTGGATTCTAGATCCTACACCCCCAACATCTCTTCCTAGAATCTAGTGATGAATGAGTGAAGGCTTTTGCTTTGTCCCTGTCCCTAATTGTGCCTGTGAACTTCTATACTACTTATTGGCACTAAATTGTGTCATGAACATTTGCTTAAAGTTTGTAAAAGAGTTGATTAATCCCACTCATAGTCAATTGAACATCTAAGAGCAAACTCACTTATCGTGGTAAAGATGAGATGACATTTTTAGCACATTGGTAATCTTTCAGGAAGCACACTATGAATTCAAAGAAGGCATTGTGTTTAACAGGTTCAATCCTGTCCTTAATGACTTAATATGCTGGTATCTTAAACTTTTCTAGAGTTTGACATCAGAGATCTGCAGAGAGAAGGCACTCTCAGCTAGTTGGGGTGCTTCAATATAACGAACCAATTTCTATCTATGACCAACCCATAATGTCAAAGTACTGGGACTCTCCTTATCATTATAGGGCTTGAGGAGTCCTTCCATTACCTTCATCTCATGGATTTGGTTCCCTTATAGAAGCTAATGCCTCTTAGAGGGCTTCCGTCATATAATCTTTCAACTCTTCCATTTATTGTAGTACAAACTGACAATGGCTTTATATATGCTTAAAAATACAAGTATTTAATACTACTACTAAAATATTTAATTCCTCAGCAACGACACTAAAAAATTAATAATAGTTATAGATTCGATAAAGATGTATATATAAAATATTCAATAATGGTAAAGTCACACTTCTTAATAATGGTTATAGATTCGATAAAGATGTATATATAAAATATTCAATAATGGTAAAGTCACACTTATCAATGCAAGTATACGTATCACTCAAGTAATATAGTGCTGTAATGGAGTCCTACATATCGATCCCACAAGGAGTAATATTAGAACTAAGAACTAATATTTTAGAAAAGCAATACTTAATCACAACAATAGAATTCAAATTGCTTATCTCTCACTAATAGGCAATTGAAATAAATATGTAATTTTAATAACTCTTAAATAACTAATTATACTACATTAATAGACAATTGAAATAAATATGTAATTTTAATAACTCTTAAATAACTAATTATACTAATAAATTAGTTAAATGTGATATTCAATATATAAGAAAGCATCCTTCTCCTTGTCAAGAAATTATAGTGAATTCCAATGTGATATTCAATATATAAGAAAGCATCATTCTCCTTGTCAAGAAATTATAGTGAATGGACAATTAAAATAAATATGTAATTTTAATAACTATTAAATAACTAATGATACTAATGAGGGTTTAAATGTGTTATTCAATAATACACTGAAAACATCATTCTCTTTGTCAAGAAATTATAGTGAATTGATAAAGTGAATCAGTTCAATTTATATCCTTCTCCTTGTCAAGAAATTACACTGAATGGATAAAGTGAATCAGTTCAAATTGTATTGTGTCAAATAGGAGCATACATATTCTTTACCCTTTGAGCCAAGTATAAAGAACATAAACTAATCCTATGCTTGTTTACTGAATCTGCGGCTAGGCTGGGAGGATACCGACTCTCACTTCAGAGCTCCCACATTCGCTTTTTTACTGAATCTGCGGCTAGGCTGGGAGGATACCGGCTCTCACTTCGGAGCTCCCACGTTCCTCTCACCTGAGGGCTAACATCTACACTTCAGCACCCAAAAATGGGACCGAATTGAGGATTTTAGTCTGTCACTCTAAAATCTCCAATTCTACGCCCGATAATGGCTCTCACTTTGGAGCTCTCACGTTCCCCTCACCTGAGGGCTAACATCTACACTTCAACACCCAAACAATAGGATTGAATTGGGGATTTTAGTCTATCACTCTAAAATCTCCAATTCTAAGCCCGATAATTTTATTTCCCTATTTCAATTGAGGATTTTAGTCTGTCACTCTAAAATCTCCAATTCTACGCCCGATAATTTTATTTCCTTGGGGATTTTATTCTGTCACTCTAAAATCTCCAATTCTACGCCCGATAATATTATTTCCCTATTTTTTGCACCCAATTTCCAAGTGCTTTGACCTCCCTAAATGTTGGATGTAATCTTCACTTTAGTTGTAAAACTCAACATATTTTAACAAAGCAATTGACCAGATTGAAAGTAAATTAAGATCAAAGTGAAAAGATCATCACAACTTATTTAACATTTTCATGGCTCAACCAATTCAAATCACCATTTCACAAATCTCATAACAAGGAGAAATACAGAGAAAACTACTCAGAACTCATGGGGAAGACACAACTAAACTCGGAATTCAAATATAAAAGCAAAGTCATATAAACTATAACAAGTAAATAACACTTATCTCTAATTCCTCCCCAAGAAAACTCCCCAAAGTTCCTCTGAATCTCTTCCTTTCCTTATAACACACAGAATTCTTCTTCGAAGCAGCAAGGAGGAAGAAATCTCTCACTTTCCCTCCACTCTTACAATCTCTCGAAGAATTCCTCACAATTAAACTCTCTACACACTACTGGAACTCTTGGATGCTGTTCTAACCTTCCAAATCCTCAAAATCCTCCTCCATTTATGGCCAAAATCTTCTTTTAAAGATGTAGAAGAGTTTTCCCAAGAGTTGCCTAAGCATCCCTCCAAAATTCGTCCACATCCGATACACCTTTGGATATAACCGTTGATCTCGCCATCAGCGGCCTCGAGGGTGCCGTCGGCGGGCCTTCTAAATTATTTAATCTGGAGTCTCGGGAAATTCTCGTTGTCGGCGCTGTTGGGCTCACCGTCGGCTCCTTAGTTCAAATCTTCGCATTTTTGGTCTTTTTCGCTCCAAATTCGCTCCTTTTTGCATATTTTTTCTCCAGACCCTAATTCATCATTCTTGCAATAAAACATCAAAAATACCTTTCTTTAAAGTGCAATATCATCAAAAACAGTGTAAAATAGGTATAAAAATCTCAGCATATTTTCATTTGGTCAAAATCCCCCAAACTTAAATATTACTTGTCCTCGAGTAATTTTAGTACTATATAAAAGTTATGATCATTGTAGTAAAGTTTTAATTCAGAAATACTATAAGTTTGATTTAAATAAATACCATAGTGAGATTTTCAAAAAAAAATCAAGTAATTAAATTAACTCTATAGGTACAAGATTATCTAGTCATCAAGTTTAAGAGTTTTAGTCTTCTATTCATTCCAAGAATGATTATATGTTGTAATATCAAGTAAGTGAGAATGTTCAAATGATAGGAACTTCATGAGAACATTACTAATAAAAGATCTAATCCATAAATATAAGTTCAGAAATGTATTTAAGTTTTCCCTTTAGGTAGGTCCAGTGAAGCCAAATTAAGCATCTCCTCAAGCTTCTCCTCACTTTTATATTTTTTTCTTTCTTTTCTTTTCTCCTTTTCATTTGGATTGCTTTAAATCTTATATATTTATATTTTCTTTTCGGGGATTGTTGTCAATCCTTTCTTTTTCCTTTTTCAAGTGAGGATTACTATATCTGGATAGCNCCTTTAAATCTACCATAATATTTAATATCTACAAAATATAGTTACCTAAATTAAATTCACTACATAAAATCATATTAATAATTTTTGAAAATATTTAATTTGAGAGCATCTAATAGTTAATCTTTTTCTTCTCTCCTAAAACTTAAATTTTTTAATATGAAATGATACAGGTGGAAAGAATAATTATAAATATAAATTATACCTCAGTATTTTAGGCATTTTCATCATTCTAAAATTTTTGCAGTCCTTCTCAAAATTTCTTCTTCACCTAGTCTGTAACATTAGGAGCTTTCTATACATACAAATTATTAGAGAATTTGTTGGGTAATGAAATTTTGAAATAAGTACAAAACTAAACATTATACAAACACAATATTTTCACTAACACATCCACAATACTAAACAAAAATAATTACAATTAAAATGCAAAATAAAAATCACATCACATTACAATTTAACAAAAATACTGAACAAAATAATTACAAAGATATTAAAATGAAAATAAAAATCACATCACATTACAATTTTACAAAGTACTATTAAATTGCAAAAATGAAAATCACATCACATTACAATTTAACAAATTTCAACAACCACACCAAAAAATTATAACAAAAATTAAAATTATCCAATTACAACATAACAATAAAATGAAAGTACAAAAACACAAACATCCATTTTTATTACAAAAATTACAAAAATAAAAGTAAAAGTAAAAGTACATCAACTACTATCAAATGTCAAAATCCCAAACTATGTCTTCGTCTCCTTGGTCAGCAGGTGGATTGGGCTGATACTAAGTATATAGGGGGCATTCAGAAAAAGTAACATCAGGCTAACCTCTATAGTGTCGGGCCTGAGCTTCATAGTAAGCTATCTCAAAATATGAATGTCTCTTTAGGTACTCACTATCATAATCATGTCTACATTCTAAACCTCCAATCCTTTCATTTATTAGCTTTATACTCTTTTGCTGCATGATCAATTCATTCATTAAGTCAGTCAGGGTAGGGGAACTAGAAGGTGGAGGGTCATAACTAGTAGAGGGGATATCTCTACTAGTAGAATGTTCTTGACTCCTACTCCCAGTTCTCCATTTTTCGTGGAATTCATATGTCCTTAAATTAGCTTTACTAATGGGTTTTATAGAGTAAACCCATTCCTCATCATCTCCAGCTTCCACTCCATAAAGTTGGCAAAGTGCATAAATGCGGCCAGGATGTCCTAGACCTCCACTTGTTTCACTCCTTATCGTGGTCAGTATATTATTTAAAAAGATCCTCCCCACATCTATATTTCTATTATTTTGAATAGGAAATTCAGAATAGATCTATCTCTTGTTCTTCACTATGGTGATAGGTAGGTAACATAGTAAAGGAAATAAAATAGTGCCACACTTTAGATGTGGCATTTAACATGGAAGCAAAAAAATTTACCCGTTCTCGTTGCTTTATCTTCCACGTTCCTTTCCCATCAGTGAGAAAGTTGATCACATCGTTTAGTGGGCCTTCCATCATACTAAATGTTTCATAATAGCAGTTATAAGAGTCTGGGACTTCATAAAAGGTGTTAATGCGGGCAACACTAAATTCAATAGAAAATCCCTACACTTGAACGATTCTGTCCTCAGAATAGAACACGTTGGCATAAAATTCTTTTACAATATTTGCAGCAGCCTTATTGGTGGTATAACAGAAGTTTTCCTACCTTCGCTCGGTAATAACTCATTTAATTTCTCCTCCCGTACTCTTAAAAACTTGATCTTGTATACATTTTTTTCCCTTCAAACACTGAAGTAAACCTCGATTGAGCCTTAGCATTGACGAATCGAGACACGTCGAACACAAGTCATTTTTTTTGTCGTGGAGCTATTTCAATCTAATCAAAATTATAGAAAAATTCTAAAATATACTTCAAATATGCAAATAATGGCTTGCAATAGTGATTTTAAGAGTTCAAAACTAAATTCCATGAATTTCTTCTCAATATTTTCTTCACACTCTCAAATTTTTCGGATCTTTTCAATGTGAAAGAAAGTCATGGTGAAAATCCAATATTTTTAGTTTGGAGTGAAGCTCTTATCAAGATATGATCAAATTCGGTGTCTAAATGCCTTGAAATCGCCCCTAAATCCAAGATCTCTCAAGTCTTAGGTCGAAAATTACGTTTTTATGAGGAAGGGGATGATGAATAGTGGGGGTTGATTGATCAAAATTGCGGTTAAAGGTGTTTTTTTGGGATCTTGTCATCGGTGAGGTCTTCGGCGCCGTCAGCAAGCTCTATAGAATTAATATTTTAAGTCTCGGGAAAAGTCCGCCGTTGGCGGCGTAGAGGGAGCCGTCGGCGGCGTAGAGGGCGCCGTCGGCGAGATCTATTGAATTTGTTCAATTTCCGGATTTACGCGATTTTGATCAATTTCAAGCCTCAACGACATCTGTTCAATCATTATAGACATAATTTTAAGTGATTAAATGATGTACTTATCACAAATATACTTTCACAACACAAAACATCACAATTATATATAAATTACAAGAGTTACAATATATGTTACACAACACACCTAAGTTTGGTATTTTCTCAACCTTAATACATCAATTCAGTGTCGCAATCCAAGCCACAACACTCAAAACGTTGAAAACAAACATCCTATGCTCAGTCTCAANGCAATCCAAGCCACAACACTCAAAATGCTGAAAACAAACATCCTATGCTCAGTCTCAACTATCCAGAGATCTAAAAGCAAAATTTTAAAGCAAAGCAAACATAAAGTTCAAACCAAATTACACACATAGACAAACAGGTAGCAATGTAAATCTACTATTCTTCAGATTCAGTGCTAGATTCTCCTCTGAGATCACCCATTGATTGAACATGAACGAAGATGTTATAGAAGGGTCGGTATGGAAATTCTTCAGTAGAGTCCTCTTATATCAATTTCATCCTTCTCATCAACCGTATCAAACTGTCTTCGATATGACCAGAGTGAGAAAAATGTTCTTTCATCCTCAATTCTAGATGATCGAAGAAATCAGAGATATTATTAGTTGCATTCATAACATTTTGTACCTCCTTCTCCAATTTCTTGATTCCGCGCAATATCACTAGTTTCTTGTCCGGAACTAAAGGTTGAATAGGCAGTGAATTCTGAGATGATTGATCCACCATAATAGTCATATCATTTTCATCTTCATTGGTTGGAAATCTCTCAATTGGGTCCAAAGGCTTCCAATGTAGAAGTACATTTTCCCAATTTTCATAAGATACTTAAAACTGACTGCAAAGTAAGAAAATTGTGGAAGGATGTCCAAGCCCATAAGTTGATCCATGAACGATCAGACCTAAAACAGACTTCATAATTATAGATCCAATATCGATCGGCAGTCCCATGTGGATGCAGTAATTTGGAATAGCACTTTCCTTAGAAATTTTACTGATTCTCATTGTCGGTAACATTTTTGCAGAAATGAAGAAGTGCGAGTGTTTAGAAACGGGATTTCAAAGTGTTGCAGAAAAACTAACATACTCATTTTCTCTCATTTTCCAGTCTTCAATTTCGTCCATTAAATATTGGTAAATTTCATTCATCAGGTTTCTTGTCAGGACGAAGTTGAAATAATGGCAGACAAGAACGTTCTCGATCATATATAATTCATAATTAATTCATATATTTATTAAATATTTATTAAATGACAGAAAATTAATTCATAATTAATTCATATATTTATTAAATCCGTTATAAAATTTAAAAATCATTAAAAATTTAATATGAAACAATATTAAGATAAAACTAGAGTGATCAAACTTTATGACCAATGGAGACCTCCAATAATTTTTCGAAGGTTATATACAAATATTTAATGGAAATTTGTAATATCATACAAAATTAGTAAAGAGTTTATAAAGTAAAAAAAATAAAATAATAATAATAATAATAATAATAATAATAATAACAATAATAATAATAAATACAAAAATCAAATTGAAATTAAAGTGTACATTAAAACTAAAAAACCCATGAAATAAAATGATGTTTTAATGTTGTGAAATTTAATAAGCCACTTAAATGAAAGTGAGGGTGTATTTACAAATTAAAATTTTACATTTTAACTGTTTATCTCAAAATCTTAATAAAAATAGAGAATTACCTTTTAAATTTTAATCATTATACCCATAAAATGATTGAAATGAAATGATTAAAATAAAGCGTAAAATGGAAAGCAAAATTACAAAAAAGGTAAATTTGATGAAAATTTGCAAACCTCTAAAAATCGTAATAATCAAAATAATATGCCAAATGACCATTGTACCATTTAAAGCACCTCAAGAAAAGTTTTTAAAATTAATAAGTGAAATAAACCAAATTTTAACTAAAAATATATTCTTCCCCACTCTTAAACACTTAATATAAACATTTTAAAGCTAAAATTATTAAAAATAAATTCCAAATGATCATTAATCAATAGAATAGCAAATATTTAATAAAATTGGAATAACTAAATGGTAATTAGAAGATTTTTTGTAGTTTCTCAAAATTACAAAAATACCCTCACTTTTAGATCACCGAAACAAATTTTATCAAGTTATAACTTAAACTGTTAATGAAAGATAAAATAATAATTAAATAACATAATATAATTAATCAAAAAGTAAACTTGGGCCTATATGTAACTTTTTTCCATAATTACAAATATACCCTTTTGCATTAACAAACTCAAAAAATGAAATCATCAAGATTGGAAACTTCAACCGACTAATTCAAACAACTTTTTTAAACAAAACATTTTTTTAGAAGACAAACCTTTTCATCCAGCTATAAAGTTGTCAAATAACGAAAGTAGAAGCTCTAACATAAGGAAGAATGAACTTATCTACCAAAATTAAGGGAACTAATGAGTGAGGAGGGTTGGTATCGGAAAAAGTCAGTAATGAAGAGGCTCCCATCTTAGCAAGCCAATCTTAAGATTGATTGCCTTCTCCTGGAATGAATGACCATTAAATATAGATTTGTTGAGATCGATGAGTAATCTTCTGAAGGAGAAGGTTGATGTGATAATGAGAAGTCTGCTTTTAGGAGCAAGCCTTCTAAAGAATAATATAATCCATTTCCACAATAATTCTATTCTACTTGAAAAAAATAACAATCATAAGAGCAGTTAGGACAGCCTCAACTCATACTTGAAGTGGCGAAAGAACAAAAGTTGGTGAGGAGAATATAGCCGAAATGAGCCCAAGATGGTTTCCGAACAGACCACCAATACCAGCAGTCACATTAGTAAAACTGCCATCAGCATTGACTTTAATCCAGTGATCTTGTGGTTTGTTCTTGTAGATAAGCTCAGGGGATTTATAAACGTGTAGTAGAATTAATGTGAACAGAAGATCCATGGAGAAAGTTATTAAGAAGCTGGGCCACAATATGGCCAAAAGTAGTTTTGGAATGAACCCAAAGGTCTTTCACTTTGTTTTTGATTCTTGCCATTTAGATAAATCAACTATCAAAGAAAAGAAAAATTTTCATAATGGAATTGGCAAAATGCTTCTATTCATCAAGTCAAAAAATCAACTAAGAATTCGCCAACAATAAGGATCTGGAAAGTGAGAAAATCAGCAAGGTTGTTCCGTAATCGTTAATATTCCTGCAAAAAATAAATAAATGAGCACGAGATTGTTCCTCATATTTATACAAATGACTAATGGAAGGATGCTTGAGGCCTTTCAGTTTGAGTATAACATTAGTTAGAAGCAATGAGTGGATTGTCATCCAAGGAGGGGGTTACACACCCAATTCAGATTAAGAACAGGTCAAAAATGGGAAAAAAACTGTCACATAAATTTGAAAACATAGAAATTGTCATCACCATTGAATTTTAAGGAGTCTTTGCCAATAGATGGAATATAAAAGCTGCTACAATGACTGAAATCTTCTGTGATCAATAATTCAGTAAGTTTTGGTCATTTCCCAGATTACCCAATTCCCAGATTTGAAAATATAGAAATCTTCTACATTGTTTAATTCCCAGATTACAAAATTCTTAGGAGTTACTCTATGTTTGATCATTTCATTCCACATGATAGAGTCAAACATCTGTGAACAGATGAGTAAATGATGATTTTGAGAGCAATACTTTGATCTGATAAGGCTGATACAAAGAGAGTTATTAGCTCTAATTTTTATCCAAAATTTCATAAAACTTATTTTCATTGAGTATTGTACGGATCTAAATCCCACACTACAAAGATTAATATATTTATATAGCCCCATAATTTCTAACACGTATCATGGATAAAACATAAGGAATTTTGTAAAATTCATAGTGGATTTGTAAAATTATGTCATGATATTAAAAACACATGGAAGATTCTTAAAATTTGGTCTTGAATTTTGAAAAGAACTAACATTGGAAATTATGAAAATATTTGAAAATTTGAAATTTAATGGTGAATTTTAAATCATAACATAAAACATGTAAGAAGCATGAAACATTTTGAAATCGATGGAGAATTCACAAAATTATAAGTTAAAAATCATACTCTCTTTGTCCTTTTGAATTCATTACTTGGTGTTATCCTCTTGATCATAGTTTTAGAAGGGAGAAAACCTTCAAATTTTCTTGCAAAGAAAAAGGATTTCAAGTTTTTTGCTTGTAGAGGGGGGAGATAAAAAAATTTGAAAATAGAATGGAATGGGAGGCTTGAGGGGAATGAGGGTCATAAAACATTAATGGGTGAAGTAGAGAGATTTTAGGGGAAAGATGTTAAGGAGATGGAGGTCTTAGAATAAGTAGGGGAGTTAATGGATTAAGTGAATGGTTTGGATTGAATTGAGGTGGAGGAGAGACATGAGGAGGTAGAGCTTGTTGTTTATGTGGACCAATAGGATGAGAGAGCTTGCATCAAAGAGGTGGGCAGCTAGGAAGAAGAAATTGGAAAGGGAATTAAGGGCTAGGATCAAGGGGACATAAATGGGATTTTTTGAAAAGTAAGGGGAAATTTTGGTAATTTTCCAGGGTAGTTAGAATACTTATGGAAAAATATAATTATAAACCAGTTTGAAGAGAACAAGATAAGGATTTTAATGGTACAAAACTATTTCAAAAAAGGATGTCCCTAGCTTAAACTATAAGAGTTTAAATTAAGTGGCTAGGTGGTTGGGAGTTAGTTATGGTCAAAATTTTGAGTTGGAGCTCAATTTATAGAGAAAATAAAAGAAGTCAGTAGTCCAAGTGACTTTGGCTAAATCCTCTAAATTTTTCTGCTCTAGGTTTTTCTACTCAGTTTGGGAGAAAAAATCACCTCAAGATACCCAGACCAAAAGATACTAGAGCAATAGTTGGGCCAACAGTGGGCGAGCTCGTAGGAAGTACTACGACGCCCTTATAAATTTTAGGTGGTTCCTTCTCCATAGGGACAATAATCTAAAAGAATATAGTGGAAACATTAGAAAGTCTTGTGAAAATAGGCTATCACTGTGGCACATCAGTATTCAACATCAACATCTTCTTTGTAAAAGAAGTGGTACCGACATGTGTTAACCTCAATTTTGGTGAGGTCTTTCCTTCCTCTTAGTAATTAGGATCTAGCCAAAGGACTTTCCTTTTGACTATCCTAGAAGACTAGAGATGGAACCCACCTGCATAGAAATTCAAACTACTTCCTTGCTCTCCTTGAAACTCACATGGATGATCATGACCCTCCAACACTTAGAAGGTTGAGACTAACATGTGAGGATTAAAGGATGAGTCTGCATAGGACTGTTGAACTTATGGCAGCCCTGGGTGGCTAGGGTTTGGTCTTGCACACACTCAAGCACGTCACAATTCTCCACTTGTCCTAAAACATTGAAACTGCACCCATTGAACCTATTTTCCTTTTACTCTTTTGGAAACACATGTGGGTGGTCCCAAGCTCTTATCCCTTTGGCTAGGTGGCTAGGACCCACACATGAAGTGTCCAAAAATGAGCTTCCCCTTGGTCTCATGGCTCAATAAGGTCACCTTGTGATTGACATCTTCAATGAATGTCAATCCCACCTAAACACCCAATTTTAATCTTTTAGTCTCGAACTTTTCCAAAATTACCAAATTTCCCTTAGAGCCCTAAATTCCAAAAATGGCCCAAATCCTCAAGTTTTCTCCAAAAAGTATATCAAAGCACTTCAAACCATCCAAATTGACCAAAATAACCCAATTTCCCCAAAATTCTCAAAATACCCCTAAATTTGCCCAAATTACCAAAATACCCCGCATGTCCAAAAAATTCCCAAAACCTCCCAAATCATCCCAAACCTCCTCTAAACCAAGCCTAATCACCCAATGGGCCCAAATTGACCAATTTTGACCAAAATTCAAATTTTACCCTTAAAAGCCCAAATTCATCACAATTTCCACCAAATTCATTTCAATTTCACCCAATTTCAAATCCAAATTGAACATAAACTTGTCCAATCCTATTATACACTCATTTGAAGCCAAATTGGACCAACCTCCAAAACCCTAATTTCAATTTTGGGCCAAAATCCCCAATTTGTCCATACCTCCAAATTTCATCAAATTGAGCCCTATAACCAATCCAATTCTCCCAATTTTGAATCCTAAACTCTTCATGACATTCCCCTTGATCAATTTGAACCCTCAATTAGTTTAGATCCAAACTCAAACCTAGCCTAAATCCAACCCAAACAAAAATTCCCCAAAATCGAACCTAAGTCTAAATTCCATTAAATCAAGCCTTACAATCAATTCAATTTCCCCAATTTCTTTTCCTAAATTCTTCATGAAGTACCTTTTGGATCAATTGTGCCCTTAAAATAATTTTTAAGCTAAGCCAAAGTCAATTCCAAGTTCAATTGTTGGCCCAAACCCTAACCTTGAGCCTAAGATCCAAATTAACTCAAACCATTGAAATTAACAAAGCTTAATCTTCTCCTACCTTGGTTAACCTTCTAGGATGCTAATCAAATTATCCAAGAACCAAATTTTGAGCCATGGCCCAAGGAAACTTACTCCCAATTTTGGCTAAACTCTCTATCCCATGCCATCAACCATCAAACTCCAATCTAATCACAATTAAAACTTCACTAACCTTCCCTGAACTAGGTAGCCACCTCCCTTGGCATGGCCAGCTGGCTTAGTTACTGAAAAACCCAAACTCAAGAAGCCTCCCTCATGGACCAAGCTTGAATTTTACCCATCCAATGTGGATCACTCCAATTGGCTAATTGAGCCGCTTAGCCCTCCACCTAAGCAACCTAAGCAACCTTCTCAACCCCCTAGCTTGGTTATTTATGCCCTAATTCCTCCTTTATTTAAACTACCTCTCTCATGGCCATGGAGAGAGTGCTATCAAATGCTTAGGGAGACCCTTTCAAATTGCTCTAAAAGCTTTTGCAGAACTTTCTAAGTTCATCCCAATCAATTTATAGCCACTTCCTTTATTGTCTAACCATAATTTCAAGCTTAAATTCTAGAGCCTTTTCTGTCACTCCACCAATATCCATAGAACTCCCAATTGATCATCTTAAAAGCTTCCTCAGACCAAACGAGGAAGTTCCCCAGCGAAGCCCCTTCATTTTGAGCACTCTAACCCATTGTTAGACCAAACCCGAATCACCCCCAGATCAAACTCTTTCCTGGACTCAACATCAGCTCAAATTGGTGTTTGGAAGAGCTACATGAGGTCACAACAAACATCTGCAACCAACCCAATCAAAATCTCACCTCTTGGGCAAAGGTATAGCTCATTAACTCTAAAATCGTGCTCGGTTTCACCAATTGTGAAGTGAGCATATTTTTCATATGCATTTAACTATATAGATGTGTTTGTCTCAACTAGATGAAGCTACAGGATCAAACCACATGCAATTTGGTTGAGTATCAAGCGAGATCTTAGGTTTAGAAAATGAGTGGTTCTCGGGTTAGATCTCTTGGGGATGATGAATGGATGTTGTTCATTTGCACATGTATCTATCGGATGACGGAGGAGTTGGACGAGGAGACACAACATAAAGCACGGGCCAAGTCAGCGTTGTCGCGGAAGGCGACGTCAAATGAAAGCGCGTCTCGTGGAGCTTCAGAGCTCGTATGATTGCATGGCGCTGAGTCAGATAAGTAGAAAATTAGCCATTTAATGATTTATTTAATTTAGAAAACTTTGAAAATTCATAACTTGGTGTAGAAAAATTATAAAAATAAAATAAAAATACCTCTGTGCTCAGTGAACACAGCAGAATCATGTGGACAAAAAAATTAACTTATATTTATTATTAAATTAATTAAATACTCTAAGAATTATTTAAATCATAGATATTTAAATATTAATCACCATAATGTGAAATTTTGAAAATTTGTTCTCTCTATGGTTAGGAGTGTTCCCTGATTTTTCTAAAATTAGAGAGCCTCCCCCTAACAAGGTAAACCCTAATTTCTAAGGTTAGCTCACATCTTTTGCTTAAAATAACTATATAAATTAAAATAAAAATCAGAAAATTATGACGTTTATTTTGGTAGGTTCACTGTGGCCAGAGGGACATAGGAAAAATAAAACCTAATTTTGAAGTCTTTGAATTATAATTTCTTAATTTAAGTCATTAAACCCTAAGAAAAATCAAATAAATAAAATATAATCTCAAAAATCATAAAAATTGATCCTCACTGAAGATGTTGAACATACTGAGCCTCTATAAAACTTTAAAACTATTTTAAATTGATTTAACCACTAAAGTCTATTAAAAAATGACATTTTGGCACTAAAATATTTATAATAATTAAAATATAACTTAAAAGATTTTGATAAGTGGTTTGAAGTGTTTCTTATGATTAGAGCTACCCAAGAAAAATAAAATTGGTGTTAAAATAAAAAGTTCATTTTTAAACTATTTTTCAATTTAAAAATAATTAAGAAATTCAAAAAATTACAGAAATACAAAATTGCAGCAAAATATCTCTAATTGTTCTTTGAACAATTTGGATCAATTAGAATATTTTTCTAATTTTCTAAGTAAATTTATGTATTTTTTAAATGCGTGAAATGTATTTTCCTATTTTTTTACTAAAATAATTATAAAAAAATAATTATGAAACAAATATGAAATAAATTTTTTTGAGTTCCTTGGAGTTAGAGAGATCAATGAAAAACATAAAATTATTTTTTAAAAATTAAATGCATTTTCTACTTAATTAACTATCAAAATAAACAAATAATTATAAAAATTAAAATATAATTCAAAAATTCATATAATTTGGTCTAAGTGGTCCTCTGATCTAGGTGAACCTCTAATAATATTTCTAAGGATAGAAACTTTACTTTTAATAATTAAATGAATTATCCTTGGAAATTTCTATTTTGGTTCAACTAGTTCGATTTTGCGCATTATCACAAATCATGGGAGATTCTAAGGTTACGTAAACTACGGGAAACTATGTATAACTCAAAATATGACCCCAAAAATAGAAATAAATATTCTAGAGGTGCCATTTTAAGAGTTTTAGTATCATCGGACATCTTGGACCACCGTGTCGATGTACCGACAAAACCCTAACTTCCTTCAGAACATTAGCTGGAGAGTTTTATGACTTCCTTTGACCACGGGAGGCTCTGAATGGATGATGTTTGGTTTTTCAACATTGCAATGGACAACATTGGGGCCCCATGTGAAAAGTGATTTCACCAAATGATGAGCTCTCATAGGTAAGGCTCAAACAGTGACAACCTGGTTTTGTGCCCCAAACGCATACCAAGAGGCCTAGATGGATGTATAGAGTTATTGGATGTAATGATTGAATAAAAAGTAGTCCCAACTTCCTCACGCAGATATACTTCACTTATGACATCAAAAATTGATTGCAACACCAACTTCTAATGAATTTAAAGCAACTATTGGAATATGTTCTTATAACTTTAAACTACTAACGAATTGTACAATAAACATGGTTAAAACTTGATGAATGTATTGATCATCCCAGGTGAATAATTTTTAAACCAACTATAGGAATACTCTTTAAAAGACTTAAAGATAAACGACACTTGAATGCATCATTTATTTTGATTAGGCATATTACCTACTCAATTGATTCCATGTGATTGGCGAGATCATTTCCACCTTTAAAAGATTCCATAACTAAAATTTTGAATTTTATATGTATTTATTTCAACAATCTCAGTCGAATGTGTCTCCAATTAGTGTCTCCTTCAAATAATTTCTTGTGTCCTCTCTGTTCCATTGAAAGAATAAGAATTTTCACTATTGGAGTAGTATATTAATACACATAAAATATATAACATTTATGTACACATTTTATACATATTTTTGAGAATATTGCTCTTTAATGGAAGATATTTGTGTATTTTTCTTTCAAGAACAATCAAATAAATGAAAAATGGTGAAAGTACTGATAAATGATCAAACTTGGAGCAAAAAAAAAGAAGGTGCAAAAGAGCTATGACGCCTAAGCACCCAGAACTGGAGCTTAGGCGTCAGGAAAACATGGAAGGCCGCTTTTAAGTGCCACATACCTCGCTCTTAAGTGCCAAATGTAGTTACGGGATGATTGAAGGGATGTTTGAAACAACTCTTAGTAAAAAAGTTGGATATGGTTAATGGACACGAAAATACATTCAATTGACTTTTGAAAGGAGGAAACTCTTTGAAGATTCATTGAATGTGTACACATTTTGAAGAGAAAACAATACACTTTTTATAAAATTATAAAAGAGGACTTGGATTGGATTGAAAGAGCCCCCCCCCCCCCCCCCCCCCNCCCCTCCCCCAGCGCCCCTAGAGAGACTCCTACACACCCCACTGTAGACACCACCGACGCCTCTCTCATAGATTAATTAGGATACTTTTTTATAGAGCAGAAGGAGAGGAGTTGTAGTGTGTGAGTAGAGAGTATTGTAAGAGAAATGATGAGAAGAAATTCAAAGGAACTTCAAGATTTTGGTGGAGAGGAATTGAGATAAGTTTTTATATTTGTGACTACGTTTAGTTTTAATTTAGACTTCTTTTTTATTTATATGATTTCTACTTTTAAAATTAAGTGTGGTTGTATTTTCTCCATGAATTCTGAGTAATTTTCTTTATCTTTTTCCTTAAAATGATAAGTTATTAAGTGTTGGATGGAAGTTGTGTGAAGTATTAATCTTAAATATTGGAATAATTTGTGATGATTTTTAACCTTGTAATTCATTTACTTCTTGATTTGGCCAATTAAGAAGTTAATATTTATTGTGAGAACATGTAAGATCAAAAATGGTATTGTCTCAGTAAACTAAAGGTATGAATCACGTGAGATTGTATGGATAAGAGTGTAACTCGTATGATTGGGGGAAAATAATATGGAAATAAACTTTAAAGGGTGTAGAGTTAGAGAACTTTAGAGTAGAGCGCTATTTACGTATGTCATACACACGCAAGTTCTGCATGCGTATGACCCCGAATAACCTTCCAATAACTCAATTACTGCGGGTTATTAAGAGGTTATTGAGGGTATTAACCCAAAATCCGTATTAACCCAAAATCAATCTCAATAACCTCTCAATAATCTACCAATACATTCCGTGATTCGACACTCATCTTTTTTATTGTCATTTGAGGGTTTCATGAGGTTATTGAGGATATTAACCCTAATAACAGCAACATAACACTCCAATACCCTCTAAATAATCTTCATACGCACGCAGTTCTGCGTGCGTATGACGTACATATATAATTTTCCTTAAGGTGACAGGCTAAAGCCCCAAATTTGGTTTATAGTTTTAGGTTTTGATACAAGATGTTAGCCCCCAGGTGGAAGGAGAAGAGGGAACTCTAGAGTGAGAGCTAGTATCTTCCCTACCTAGCCCGTCTTTAAGACTATTCAAATTTTAAATTAGCCAATGTTCTTTATAGCATCTCTACTAAGGGTAAAGAATACTATTGCTCCTATTTGACAACTTAATTTGAATACATCCACAACAAAATTCCTATACTTGTTATTGATTCATGATAAGGAAAAAAGATATTTTATTTATATTATCTTCATATTACAAATATCTAGTTAAATTTAGTTTTTTACTTTATTTTTAATTATAAAAAATTACCGAAAAGAATCAAACTTTCATTCCTATTATAACATATATAGTATGAGTAAGAATATTTTGCGAAGTAGAATTTGTTATGTTATTTTTTCTGACTTATTAACAAATTGAAATTCTCCTTGTGGATTCAATATTCGAGGCTTAATCAAGAAGTCATATATTACTTGATAACGATGCACATACTTGCATAGTATCTCATACTTAAATATAATAATTGCATTCTTATTTGCTTCAAAGTTAAGTTTTTGGCGCCGTTGCAAAATAAAAAATATAAGTAAGGAAAAATTAAGAATCTAACTACATACATCGTAATACTGTCGTAAAAGATCGGGATCATATATCTCATCTTATTCAATCGAAATAGCTGGTAAAGTCCTTATATTGGCTACTGGTTCTCTTCTTTTGTGTACAACTATCTGTAATGTTTTAAAGGGAAGTCGAGTATTTGTAGATCTTCTAAGACTACACTCAAAAGTATTATTGATCATCACTATCATTTGCTCCTTAAAGTTATCTATTTGCTGCACAAAAAAAAACTCCATAGTTTATTTCATATTTATCAAATAGCTTCTACGGCTTAGTTTATCATGAACTAATTTCCGTTCAGCTAGTTTGCGGCATGAACCATGCTCGTTCGTTCAAAAAAGATCCCGGATCCTAATATCACTGTGGGTTATGGTACCTAGGATAAAGCAATGTAAGAGGAGAATTAGTAAATTGATAAAAATTGTATGCGAAAGAGGAAAAATCTCACATGATTTTGTTGCTCTAAGTGGAATGATTATAGAATTTTTGGCTATTTCAGTGAAGACATCTTGGAAAAAACACAAAGATGTGATCTCTTATAGCGGTTTTAACGAGTCGAATAAGAGCGAGCCCCGGCTCAGCTCGACCCCGGCTCATTAAAAAAAATGTGACTGTTCGCGTTCAAGTCGTTTATATTTCAAATATAGAAAATTTATTCGTGTTCGGCTAGTTTGCTTTGCAAGCCGAACAAGAGCTGTTCGAGAACCTAATTAATTCTATAAAGTGTAATTGAATAAAGTTAAATTCATACTTATTCTTTTAATAAAGTGTAATCGTAGGATATTCTAAATTTTAGTAAATAAATTGCATAAATTCTTTTGAAACATATTGTCTAATTTTGAAAATTGATTTTTATAAGCATGAAGTTTTATAATTCAAGTTAAATTTTATTCTTGCATACTTTATTTAGTAATGTTTCTAAGAAAGAATAATTAAAAAAATATTTGTAATAATAATAATCATTTGTTAAATAACAAAATATGTCCATGACATATTGTGTTATACTTTTTTATAAAAAAGACATGTCCTCATATTATGTCGTGTCCATATCCATATCCATGCTTCATTTTTTTTTTTTTTTTTTTTTTTTTTTTTTTTTTTTTTTTTTTTTTTTTTTTTTTTTTTTTTTTTTTTTTTTTTTTTTTTTTTTTTTTTTTNACGTAGCAGAACGAAATATGAGTACAGTATTATATAACCCAAATTTCTCAATTAGGATTGTAGGGATCAAATTGTTACCATTGTCTTGATCAATAATTGTGCAATTAATTGAAATGTTCATCTAGATGACGTGTTAACAATGATAGTAATTTAGTTGCCTAAAAGACAGGTAGTTAAAATTATATTATATAAAAAAAACCCTAGCATGCATCCGTAGGAAGTCAACCGTATGAGTGAGATTTAAATATTTTTTATTTCTGTTAAATTATCATTTAAATATTATTTAATATATTTTTATTCTTTTTAATTAATAATTTTAATTGATTATAAATTCTTTTAGCCTTGTAAATAAATAAATTATATAAAAATGCTACTAATCGATTATATATCGATCTTCTTGACTGAGCCATCTACTTGAATTGGAAAAAATTCTAGGTCAGAATTTCGGATGCATCCGAGGGCGCCACATGTCAAGTGAGCTCCACAAATTTAAAACTGACCAATCCAAGTGTATTGCGACGGGCTTACTTGACACGTGGCGCCTCACTATTGCACTCCAGACGTAAATTAAGTTCAGAGTTACGGATGTAATATTTGCTCCTTTACTTACATGCTAAAGTGGTTGGTTGATCCAGTTAGCCTACCCAAAAACTCCTCAAACCGATTTAAGGGGTTTTACATTTAAACGTTCCATGATGTGAAGGGATTTTTTATGTAAACATGAATGATGAACTTTAGACTCAGTAAAACAGAAGTCTCTTGTATTTTTTATAAAATAAGTTCTAAGAATACATTATTTAGAATTCTTAAAAGCAAAAGGCACAAATATTAAATTGGAAACAAAAAACCAAAATTGACCACATTCTCCAATTGTATCACACATATTGCTCCCATGATGAAAGAGAGAAGAGTTGCAGAGGCTTTTGTCGGTAACCGTAAGGGCAGGAGAGGTCTGCCATTCTTCTCTTCCTCTTCTGAAGAAATCTGTGCAACGATCTTTTCATGGATAGCCCTGGATTCAGCAGCTGCAACTTAAAGGGGGATCTCTCTCCAGGAGAGGACGACTCCTTTCTATTTTCTTGTTTTCCATCGGTCAGGCTCAGCTCCATGCTTCTTGTCATCTATTTCTTCGCCATTTCCATAATGGTTCTTGCCTGTAACCACAAAAAATAAAAATAAATTGGTAAAAAAGAAATCTTTGAAAGAGTAAAAAAAAAAATTAGTACTGTATTTGCTCGTTTTACAAAAAAGAGAATATAAACTCAAAAAAAATATTTCTAAGAAAATTGTTTTCTCAGAATAATTTTCCGACTATTTATGAAATGTTATTCGAGTATTATACGGTGTTATTCGATTATTTTACAGTGCTATTGAAATAATTCCCCGCATTACTTGATTTGGGGCTGAAGTGTTATTGGAATATTCTCCCGCGTTACTTGATTTGGGTAAGTGTTATTCCAATAACATAATGGAAATTGAAATAACACGGGAAATATGCCGAATAACACAACCCCAAATCAAGTAACGCAAGGGAATATTCTAATAACATCACAAAATAATCGAATAACACCATATAATACTCAAATAACACTTCATTTTTATAAAAAAACGCAGCTGGAATATTCTTGTAACACAACAGAATATTCCTAACGATTGCAATCTGAACGTAGCTCTACGTTAGGAGTCATGATGTAATATTTTTTCCTATTTATAAAATTATTCCTTAATAAGTTCAGATATTTCCTTAATAAAAAATTATATTTCATTTTTTGCTAGTCACAATAATTACACACAAACTTCTTGTGTTTTTACATGAATTTGAGTGGTGAAACGTTAATGAAAAGTAAAATTTATTATATTTCTAAGAGAAATTTCATTTTTATTAATTATATTTAAAATACATTCTAATATAAGTTTATAAACAAATAATTCTCGCTATCAGTCCAAACCTAACCGATCAATAAGAATATGTTCCGGCAGGATAGAGTAGGCTGCAAACCTGAAGGTCTGTAATGGCACATACAGAAACCTGGCCATCGTAGAAGATGGTGATTTGCCCCCTGCTGTCATCCGAACTGATGAATTCACATTGGAAGAGCTCTCATGGGTGACAGATGGGATTGACAGAAATTGAATTATACAATGACGAACTCAAATCCCATGCATCATCCGTACATGAATGATATTTAACATTTCAACACAAAGAGTTATTAAAGAGTAACATGTTTTATGTCTAGAGCAATTATTAGATGCACAGTAGCTACATACAGATTTCTTTATATTTTGATTGTATTAACTGTATTAATACATTCATTGCTATTAAATTATAACAAAATCTACATATGTGGAGTTCATACCATATAATTTTTCTTATGTTCATGTGATTGACCATATGTACTTCAGTTGCAAAACTTCAAATTGTTCATAAGATTATAATTTCATATTTATAGAACCATATAAAGATGTTCATTACTAAATTCTAAGAGATTGGTATTTGGGGCATAAATTCTTTTCCTGGCTCACACAACTACTATCAATTATTTAAACAAATCATTTAAAATGCTATTTGTGTAATGATGGCCGACTAAAATCTGAGAAATTATTGCATCAGGACATCTGATGTAATTTGGGTCCACTGACATATACGGTTCGGGCACGGGTTGCCATGTGACACCCTGTTATTAAACAGCTCCTGATACAATAATCTTACCTAAAATCTTTCTAAAAGAAATCTAATCTAATATATTTCTGAGATGAGGATATCTTGACGAACATAGAAGCATGAATGTAAATAGATATCTGAGCAAGTTGGCTAAGCCATTCCGGCCAGTAAAACAGGGCGGCAGCTGGCCGCTGCACCGGCCGCAGCCTGGTCGGAGCCCGAGCTCCTGAGGCTTAACATCCACGCTATATCTTTCCATTCCTCGATTCTTCTTGGTGCTTGTGATTTATAAAGTACTTGCTCTTCTTCTTTATACTTTTTTACTGCTATATCTTTACTTTTCTCCAGTCGGCAGATTTAATGGACTTTGTTAACCTTCGCTTAGCTCATCGATGGCTGTTCGGCAGATTTTTATTCTCTTTCAGTCTAAGCAGAATTACAGCCTACTATTATTTCTTTAGGAAGATTTATCTGCATTGCATACCACTTTGTTGCTACGTATTTACGTATCTAANGTTTAATGGAATTTGTTAACCTACGCTTAGCTCATCGATGGCTGTTCGGCAGATTTTAATTCTCTTTCAGTCTAAGCAGAATTACAACCTACTATTATTTCTTTAGGAAGATTTATCTGCATTGCATACCACTTTGTTGCTACGTATTTACGTATCTAACACATTAAGGTTAATTTTTATTGTTGAATCTTTTATGTCGTAGGATCTAATATTATTTGTGAGCTCATACAATTCAGGAGAAAAGTTTTAGAAAGAATATACTAAAGGAGANGGATTTATCTGCATTGCATACCACTTTGTTGCAACGTATTTATTAATCTAACACATTAAGGTTAATTTTTATTGTTGAATCTTTTATGTTGTAGGATCTAATATTATTTGTGAGCTCATACAATTCAGGAGAAAAGTTTTAGAAAGAATATACTAAAGGAGATGGTAGATGTATTGTTAGTTTGTGTTATTGCATTTTTCTCTTAATCTCTCGAATATGAAAGAGAGAAAAATAGTTTGGAGGGAGGATCTTTTTTTAGGCTTTCCTGTCCGAGAAAAGGGAAGGCAAGATAAAAATATTTATAAAATTACATCACATATTAGAATGTTTGTTCATGACATCTTAGTGAAAAAATCACGAGATGAGTGTTAGACGGTGACATAAATAAGGGTAGACACATGTAAAATGTATTCTTATGTAATAATGATTTTCTTCCATGGCGGGTTTGCCCTGGGCTAGCCAAAACACTTCAACATGTGGGCATAGTTCAATAACTTTTGTATGTAGGCTTGGCATGCTTCTTGAGACTTCGAGACCCTAAAGTCTATTAATTCTTACGCCTTACACATCTATAAACCATTTTAAAATACATATGACTGTATTTTGTTATATAATTTGTTTTATGGTTCTTCAAGTAGAGACTAAGAGAAGAACAAGAATAATGAAATTATCTTTTGCGTGACTGCAAAAAAAAAACTCTATATTTTATGGTGATCCTTAGCTCGATATAAGGTTCATTGGGTGTGAATGTAAAATAATTTTAAATTATACTATCCTAATTTTTGGGGCACAATTTAGTTGTGCCTATAAAAAATTGAGCTGAGTATACACATTTATTGTCTAGATTGACCTTCTCCTGAGGCCAGCTTGTGGTACACCATTAGGGAGTAGTCAACTTGTGAGACTTTGAGAGAGTGCACACAACCGATCCTAGGAGGCATTGACTCACCCAAAAAAAAGAAGCCTTTTCAAATCATTGATTATACATATTGAGACTTCATGAGCTTATGTTTCCTAGTAAAGGAGTTTAGTCGGTCGAGTTGTTTGTTGCTAAGAATAATCAAAATGAGACTGAAGTTAATGAACTATAATAACATGAGTAGGATTAGAGACTTCCTTATATTCGATGACACTTGAGAGTTACTTTCCATCCAAGAAAAAAGCATCGTGCTATCTCAAGAGCTTGAGAACATGTGTCCTAAGCATCCTTTAAAATGCCATTATGCTGCCAAAAGAAAAGGTAAAAATAAAGTATTAAGGAATAACATTAATGGATATGTAAAGAGTTTTAAAGGTTCACTTCCTTCTGGACTAATAAAAGTATATTGTGGGAGCCATAGGTCTTCATTTTAAGAAAGGATTTTTTTCTTACATAGATTTAAAAAATTTCTCTGTCTTCGGCACCTCCTTGATGGATAAAGTTACTTTTGACAAGAAGAGGATCTTGAGTGAATTAATTGAGTATAGGCTTTGTCTCAAAGACAAATTACTATTCAGTTTGGAAAGGAAGAATTTTTTAAAAGGGCTAGGTCTATCGAAGAGTGGAGTATCTAAAAGGAAGGTACTTCCTTATAGGAATTGCAAAGGTATTAGATCTAATCACATTTGAAGTAAAGGAGGATGCCTCAAAAAAAGGGGTAACGTTGCTTTATGTTGAGATTTGCGCATGATGAAAAATTTCTCTTGATCTGATCGATTTGGTGGAAGTTTTTTCGTCAAAATCTTTGTGTGACCCTTATCAAGCTAGGCTTGGGTGGTGAGTAAATTGCACTTCTCAATACAAGGAGTCTAGACTAATGAGTTGACATTTGAACACTTGTATTTTGCTATGACAAATGTCTATCTATTGATAAATGTATTCTCTTGGATATTTATTTTAAGGAGTTCCTCTAGATGAAATTGTTCCCTTGTGAAATTGTGTCAAAGAAGGTGAAATTTTGGGGATGAGCAATGCTGGAACTTTCCCAGAAGGTAATGTAGTGTTTATCAGAAAGAAACTTCTATTCTTGTAGAGTAAATCTTTTACTACATACAGAGAAAATATAGGAGAAGCATATGGATGGCCCTGAACTGAATGATGCTATTATGGAAGCCATGTTGCCGCCAATCATCTCAAGTTCCAATCAAATCTTTGAAAGGGACACAATTCTGATTTCCGAGGAGGTTTATGCGCTGATTGAAGAGGTCTAATTGAACATTGAGAAAGAAATGAGTAATTCACTTGAACTAGAGATGTTCTACCTTATGGATCATGTTTGCTTGAAGGAAGGACTCACCATGCTGGAAGTATACTTATCAGGTGACAAAAGCGCAGTACTGGTCTTGAGGTTAGGGAGGTGGCAACTAATCTAAATTTATGTGAATGGATTATCAAATTTGAGGAAAATATGGAGGAATGTTCCATCAATACCTGATGGAAGTTGGAGGTGATGGGAGCAAAGATAGTATTCCTCTTTCATTGCCATGAATTGGGAAACTCAAAGAGTTTCTTATTTAATGATCAATTAGTTCTCTGATGACTTATTCAATCAGAGTCCATCACTTTGGATGATGTATAAAATAATCACTTCTTTCATTTTTTATTCATAACACTCTAATTTTACGTCATGATAGTTTTTTTAATAAGAATTGTATCTTCATTCTTGTAACAGTCACAAATTTTTGAAATGAATGTAAGAGCTTCAATTCTTTGGATAGTTAGATAGAGTTTCCATTGATCACATAGTTAATTTTTCTAATAAAATTTATTATAGACATTGATATAGTTTATTTAAAATATATGTCTTTTGATTGCCAAGTTGGAGAGCATCAACGAGGAGTGGTTATGCCTTTCTTGTGTGTATGAGTGAGAAAGAATGATGGAGGTACTGTTGATATTTGTACTTATTGAGTATTCACTTGTGTTTTTCTTTTTCTCTGATGTTGGTGCCGGCTTAGATAATATGGTTCATCTTTCTTATCATATATGTTTCCTATAGGATCTCAAATGGAAGCTAGATTCTTACTAAAGTGAAGTTGAGTTATGCTTTCAATAATATAGTTACTCTTTATTTATCAAAGAAGGATGAAACTCCCAACACTATCCATCATCATGAGATAAGTGTTTATTCTGATCAGTTTGAACTAGTTCTGGGGTTCTCTTTGTGTGAAGAAATTGTTGATATCCTTAGTTTCTTTTTTTTTTTTTGCTTACGCTTGCTTAAACCAACACCAGCTCTATCATGAGCATGATAGTAGCTATAATGTATGCACATACAAAAGAATTGTTTGGGACCACAAAATTATTTTGATATGTCTACTTTTGAAGTTACATTGTGATGATATGGTATTATTCTCTTCAAAGGTTAAGATAATCGACCTCATGAACAGGATGTTGAGCTAATGGAAGAAGAGGCTCTATATGTTACGTAACAAGAGTGATTAATGAATTCTGTCAAAGATACAACGATATGGGGGGGTACTGCCTAAACCCCTTTAGAGTTTTTGTGAAGAGGATAATACTTACTGGGTTGTAGGAGGTAGAAATTAATATCATGTGGTATACATAGGCCATGTTCTTAAAGGAGATGTCAAAAGGTACATGTGCATGTTATATTTTCTTATCCTATAATTAATTTGTTTCAATATTCACAGAAACTGATTGTGTCACCTTTAATTTCTTATGCTTTTCATTTGAATGATGATGAGTAGAGAAGAATGTGTGGTTCTTTCTGAAATAGTTCATTGATGATAATGAATTTTCCCATGGCTCTAGATGTTGCAAGATTTGATGCCTCTGGAAGCACTATTCAAGTACAAGAAGAAGGGGTTAAGGAGGAGGATATTACATTACATCACCATTGTGAAGAACCTCACATGCCCAACTTAAGGTTCTAAAGATAAAGAACTGTATTGTGTGTTCTTAGATAAGAGAGATAGCTAAACATGTCCTAGAAGAAAAAAGGAAGGCCCTCACGGGAAAGATAAGTTCTATCAAGATATATCCAAAGGAGTAGAGGGTTGGCAAGGGTTATAAAAGAAGGAGGTTCACTCAACATGATTTTCCTTTTGTAAAGGATTCCTTGGACACGCTCGACAAGGGAGGTCAAGTTTTAACCATCAACTAGGATGAGACTAGAGTGTTGGTTAACTTACTAAAAATGTATCTAGATTGATGGTATTCACCCAAATCTTATCAACGTAGTTTGCTGGTTAGTCAAAAATATTGAGGGAAACTACACAGACTATCAAGCTAAGATATTATCACATCCCACCAAGGGAGAATATGACTAGTGCATGAAAAAATGGGCATACAGTCTTGTATCATGCCAAAACTTACCGATACTTATGTTGGTTGTACAATGCAAATGCACGTGTCAATTAGCAATGCAATTAAAGAATATCGTGTATTGATCATAAAGGAAACGTACAGTATTTGCTTCCAAAAATAAATCTCTAGTTTATTAACTTAGTTAACCTAGTTTGGTGGCTATTAAAAATATGTTTAAAATCCTAATTCTACTGAAAACAGAATAGATCATAAGTAGAGTAAACATAAGAAAATGGGAAAGATCTTAAGAGATACTTCAAGGTTGATGAGGATTTGGAGATATTGAAGATAGAGGTTTTCTAAATATTTTGCTATGTGATTATTGTCAATCAGGGATACATTACTTCTTATTCCTATGCCTAGGTCAAAAGAGCATAGAACACATAAAGTTGAGGCTCCTCAATCCTCTTGGCTTTCCGCATGATAATTCTAATCCCCAAAAAGATTACAAAATTCCACTAAAATATGTCTATCCTTTAAAAATTATGTGGTTACCCCTTTGTTTCACTACACGACGGTTATAAGTAGTAGGTCCATGAAAGAATTTAACTTCATAGTTGGCTTGACTAGGTGTAAATTAAGATCGGAGGTTATCCAAAAACATGGTCCACAAAAACACGATAAAATGTTAATGAAAAATCATCTTAAAAACGATAATGTAAAGAACTACACCTATATCATAGAGACAAAGAAAATTTTAGTGACAGATTGTCGAAAAAATCACAGATTAAAAAACCAAGCAAGTTTTAATTGCAAGAATTAAATAAGTGTAAAACCATATAATAAAACTTGTCCTCTCTATAAGAATAGCATATTTTCCTCTCATACATAAGATCAGGTTTAAATTCTAAAGGAAGAGAGAATCCCAAGAGGAATAACTCCTTTGATCAAAACTCTCCCATTCTTACAACCTTCAACCACCCATGATACCCTAATATTGGCCTCATGAGTTAATCTAAAGGAAAATCTCAAAAAAGGCTAAAAAATTCTTACCAAAATAGGTTTATGCAAACTGGCGTGAGTGTACTGTGAAGATGGTGTGGGTGCGCTAGGTACGACGTGGGAGCACTGGGTACGACATGGGTGTGTTGGGTACAATGTACGACGTGGGAGCACTGGGTACGACATGGGTGTGTTGGGTACAATGCGGGTGCGCTAAGTACGACATGGGTGCTCTTAAGGTTGAACACGACGCAGGTGCATTATAGTTGAAATGATTGTGTCATATTGGCGGCGCGGGTGCGCTGGTCCGAATTCCTTATATTTTACTCATTTTTATTCTATTTTGCTCTGAATTCTCTGTTTACCCTGTACCTTGCAAAATCAAGAAAAAATATATTTCTCAAGGATATTATCAGTAAAAAAGATGTAAAAAAATGGAGAAATGGACTACCTAAATATTATATATTTCAGTCTTATAAAATTCCCTAAACTTCGTGGCTCGATTTGGATTATTATGAAGTGTATAGTACTCATATAGGCTTCTACCTATTCAACCTGTTTATCAAGACAATATAAAAGTGTTTAAATGTCTTTAATATTAATAATCTTTATTGGTTAATAACTTAAACTTTCCTTATTTTCCTTCACTCCTTCCTTAAGAAGAATCTATAGATTCTTAAATTGGCGTTATTTAAAGTCTCTTTCTCTAAACTCAAATATCCTTAATTCAATTTTAATGGATTTTAGCAAACTTAATGTACACTTAACTCTTGCCATTGAAAATAACTTATAAAATGGTTTTAATTAAAGGGTGAAGGTAAAGTTTATCACTTAAGTCTCATTAAGACCCTCTTTTGATTCTTTTTTTCTTTTCATGAATTTTTGTTGTACCAACCTCAAGCTTCTTATTAGAGATTTTTCACATTTTTGCTTATTTTTTATCCTTTCCTTTTCTTTTTCTTTTTCCCTTGAGAAATACTATATTTTGTTGTCAACTTTTTTTTCTAACTTTTAAATGTAAAGAAGGGTAGTGTTTCTTAAGCCAAAAATCTCAACACTTGATATTTTCATTGTTCCACTTCCAAGATATTTTTCCAGTTAAAACTTAAGATCACATTTATTTAGTTAAAATGAATTGAAAAGATTAAAAATATTTTTGATTTGCTATTTAAAATCTAAATTGCTCTTTTTTAATAATATATGGTTTCTTTTAATTAAAATTTGAAGTAGTTAAGTTCTGAAATCTTTTTCTTAACTCAATAAAGTTAATCTTTTCAAATGACATTTATCTACTTCTAATAGATTATTATAATCAATTTGAATTAATTAGAATTCCTAATAGGAGTTACAAAATGAAGTTTAATTCCTTACTGAGTTATCTGAACTGCCTATCAGATCTATAATGAGACAATGTTTTTCTCCCCGAAACTTGCTTTTTCTAACACATGTATAATCATAAAGTAACATTATAGATAAAAAGTATGTAAGTACATGAAAATGGGCAAATGCATACTTCACATGAATCTCAACAGATACAAATATTAGAAAGTAAGCGTGAATGCAGTACGACACAAATCTCACTTTCAGTGGAAAGCCATTCCGTAGAGAAACAAGTCTCAAAAATTTATTTTTAGGAAATTTTTTTTTAAAAAAATTCAAACTAAATATAGAAAATAGAAGCATACTCAACACATCAAATAACACTTGGGTTGCCTCTGAAGCTAGTGCTTGTTTTAATGTCCCTTAATATGATGAAAAAAAATTCCTTCAGGATCAAAATTCTAATTCAATATTCTCCAATCAATCACCAAATATTTTATTATCCTTGGAATTATTACTGAGTCCTCAAAATTTAATTTTTTTTACAGCGTTCCTTTATTAATTTTATAATAGTCATCATGATGGTATGTAGGGCTTTAATTCAGATTATCATTCCTAATTGTTCTCCCTAAATCCAGAATTCTATCAATTAATTTTTCTATTTTTAGATCATTTTTTTCCTCACATGTTACAAGAAAAAAATCTTTATAAGATAATTCAAGGTCTCGTAAGTCTTGTAGTTAGGTTCTACCTAAGTTTTTTAGGTTCTGGGTTTAATTCTATAGGGCCACTCTCCTAGTTTAAGTTTTCCAACTCTTCCCCTTAAGCCACTTCTATGGATCGACTATAGGCACAACTATCTCCCTCACAATGCAAGGGAGTTCCTTGAAAAGAAGATTAAATTCATCTTCAGTCATCCTACAACAAAAATCAGTTAACATAGCTCTTGTGGGTCTAAATCGTTCAAGTCTGAAACTCTACTATCAACCAGCCTTGACATCCTTTGGGGTTCATTGCTTAATATGTTAAAATCCAAACATTATTTTCTATGATTCTAAAGGCATAAGCTTGGATTTATAACTCTTTCCTCATATTTATCACTAATTTCTCTAAATACTCATTTTCTTCATTACAGTCATTATCATGATTATTCCAACTTCCTACAGACTCACCTTTGGTGCTATCTCATTGTTGATTGTTTAGATTAAGGCTATCATTATTTCAATTGAAGTTTGGATAGGTCAACCAACTTTGGTTGTAGGTATTTGATTCATTCTCAATTTTACTAACAATTCTTCTATCAATAGGTTATCTTCATTAATTTGGGGCTCCAAAGTGACTTCCCAAGGTTGAGTTTGGTATTTGTCATCCTGACCTTAGTTGTTCCAATTTTCTACAAGGTCGTCTTGAGGTTACACCTAAAATTTCTTTTCTGCATTAAACTCATTAGTATTCCAAATAGAGTTTGAGTAAGTAGTGCAGTTGAGGTTGTAGGTACTGGAATATGGGTGATCAAACCTAGCTCCTATGTCAGGGGGATAGAGATTGCGAAGGTTGGACATCAATGTATTGCTACACTCTTCAAAAGATCTATAAAAAATTTCATGAGGATTTGTCATTTCAATGTGTTGCGATTTCTTTTTCTTGAAAAATAAATAAACATAAGAAAAAAATAAAACAGAAAAAAATAAAGATAAAAATAACAATTTTTTTTTTGAATTTTTCACTTATTAATTTTTTTTTTTTTGCTTTTTAAGTTTTTAGCACCCTCAAAGAATAGAACAGAAACACATATGCAATACAAAAAATAGAGAACACAAAATAAAATAATTAAAAAAAAAATGCCAAGCTTAGATCCTAACTTTTCATTAAAGTTCTCCTACAGTGAAAATAATTACTAATACATTTCCTAGGCAATGGTGCCAAAAGCTTGATGCGCCAAAACTTACCGAGATGTAAATCAACCGTATAACATAAGTGCACATATAATGTAGTAATGTTGTTAAAGAGTATTGCACATTGATCTCACAGGGAAAGTGCAATATTTACTTCCATAGAAAAATTTATAGTTTACTAATTTAGTTAAGCTAGCTTGATGGCTATTAAAAAGAGGTTTTAAATCTTCGTTCTAAAGGAAATATAATAGATTGTAGATAGGCAACAAAAAAAATGAGAGAGGTCGCAAAATTTCCTTCAAGATTGATGAGGCTAGTGCGTCTATGATTCATGGACTATGATGATCGTAGTTTCATAAATGTTTTTCTACATCACTGTTGCAAATTAGGGATATGTTACTGCTTTTTCCTTTGTCTAGGACAAAAGAAGGCTAGAACCCGAAGTTGAGGGTTCTTGAACACCATAACATTCATTTTGATTTTGCTAATTTCTAGAAAGATTGCAGAATTCCACTAAAATATGTCAATTCTCTCAAAATTCTGTGGTTAGCACTTCATTCCCACTACATGAAGGTTAGAAGTCATAGTTTCACAAAACATTTTAACATCTTAATTTTCCAGACAAGGGGCAAATTAAGATCAGAGGTTAACCGGCAGCATGAACCATCAAAACATGAATAAACATTAAGATAAAACAATCTTAGAAAATCACAACACAAATCACTATCCTTATATCATAGTCACAAAGAAAATTCTTGCCACACAATGTGGAGAAAACCATAGATTAAAATTCCATGCAAATTTTCATTACAAGAAATAAATAGAAGAAAACAATTACAGTAAAAATTATCCTCTCAAAAAGAGTAGTACCTTTTCCTCTCATACAATAGATCGCTCAAGAACTCACAAATTTTTTTAATGGAGACTCGCCACTTGAGGTATCAATCTTAAGGGAGGAGAGAAACCAAGAGGAATACTTTCTCTGATTAAGACTCTCTCTTTCTTACAAACTTTAGCCACCATGATACCCCAAGAGCAGCCTCATGAGTTACGTTATAGGTAAAGCTTGACAAAGGCAAGAAAATTTTTACTAAAATAGGCTTCTACGAACTGGCGTAGGTGCACCACGAAAGTGCCAAGGGTGTGTTGGATACGGTGCGAGTGCACCATAGATTAGGCGTGGGTGCACCTGAGGTTGAAAAAATGAGCCGGTCCGGGTGTTTTACACTGGCACAAGAGCTTTACACTAGGCGCAGGGGAGTTGAACATGACACAGACACACTGTATTGTTGGCACGGGTGAGCTAATCCGAACTCTTTTTATTTTGCCCATTTTTGTTCTATTTTGTTAAAAATTCTCCATTCAACTTGTCTCTTAAAATATTAGCACAAAAATAACTTTCTAAAGACATAAAAACGAGGAGAAATGATCTACCTAAATATTGCATATTTCACTTTTATCAGGTTGTTATGTTGCATTGCTCTCTTATGAGAGGGCAGCAAAAACATGAATTGATTTAGACCAACGGGAAGGATATGAGTTGTTTCTAATGTCCATGCTTGATAATAAACAATCAGAGTTGTTAGCTTTCATGGAATAAAATGTTACTTTGTAGGCTAAAATGAATGAAAATAGTAGCTGATATAGAGTTTTAGAGAGGAAGGTTAAGGAGTTGATTGCTAATAAGGTGAGATTTCAACAAGAGTTGACTGAGAGTGAATTAGCCATTAAAGCTTTCAAAAAATTGCAACATAAATTGGTGAAGTAGATAACAAGGCGGGCAAATATCTTCATCAAAGTGAGTTAAAGAAAGGCTGAAGAAAAATAGAGGCTTCTAGGTGAAGTAGTCTTCTTGGTAAAATAATATAAATGTAGTTAAAAAAGGCAGAGTTTCTTGCAAGCCTCACTAATATCTTGACATATGAGGATCTCCGAATGAATTTTTATGATTTGGCATTGGAGTCTATTTTAGGGGTATTAGTATGCAACAACATTCTTCTCTTAAAATGTGCTGATAAAGATCTCATCCTCAACCTCTTTATATAGTTTTGAGACGAGGACAATAAAAAAATGAAGATAAAAGGGAGACCCCTAACTGTTTTTGGTTATCTTCATTAATATTTTTTTCCTATTTATTATGCTCCTTAAACTTATTGCTATATAGTATCATTATTCGAAGGTTGAAATCTCAATTAGAGTTTTGTGAATGTGTGACCCCATTTTAAATTATTGGTTGTGCCTTTCCTCAATAGGCAGGGTTGTTGCATATGATAGTATTTGAGTTGTGATGAGGTGGTTTTATGTGGTGTGTTGTAAACATCTTTTAATACGACAATACACACACGAAAACACGAGTAGTAAATATATATTTAAAACATAATAAAATAATTCAGTTTAAATAATTTTATCTTTCTAAATCTTTATGTTGTCAAACTGCAATAATAATTCAAGTATATGTATAACTCAAGAAATAAGGGTCTCTAATGGAGTCCTAAGTATCCATCCCACAGAGAGTTAGAAATTCTTATGGTTATAATGTCAAACACAATATTCTAACTACAAAACATAAGTAAGAAAAACAAATATAAAATAAATTTTTTGTATGTTAATGAAATGTAGTTAAAAGAACAAAGCTAACTAAACTAATTGCTAAACTTCAAAAGTAAACTTAAAAAGAATAAACATATTTTTGTAATGAAAAGTTCAAATTTTGAAAAACATCATTCCCCTTTATAATAAATTTATGGATTGTAAAGTAATTAAAATTATTTAAAATACATATAAAATTTTATTGTGTCAAATAGGAGCAATCATATTCGTTACCCTCTGAGAGTGCATAATAAACATTGACCAATCTAGAGTTTTGTCCCTAAATCTGTGGTTAGGTTGAGAGGATATTGGCTACCACTCTAGTACTCTCTCTTCTTCCTCCCCGGAGGGCTAATAATCTCACTTTAGTTTCCAAGCATCTGGACCTAATTTGGTATTTTAATATGTCATCTTAAAATCTCTAATTGTGCACCCATCAAAGTATATTTCCCTATTTATTTGCACACAACCTCATGGACTACATTCTCACACACAAAACTAAATGTGACTCCTACCTTGTAGTAGAAAGCATAGTCCTTTTAGATCTTATGTTTCTCAACAAATTTTAGCATTTCAATTGGTCATAATAAAAAGTAAATGGAGGTAAGAGTTTGAATCATCACAGTTTATTGACATTTAAAATCTTATAAAACAAAATTAATTCATCACAAAACCATATCTCATTTTAGGGAGAAAGGTAAAGAAAACTACTCACAATTCATGAGAAGAAATGACAAAACGTAGAATTTATCTATTAAAACAAGTTTACAAAATAATGAAAGGAAAGAACACAACTGATCTGACACTCCTCAAGAAAATCCCTTGAAGTTCCCTTTAAACACTTTCTCTCTTTACAATCACACTCAATTCTCTCTTAGAAATATAATGAAGAAGAAATGTCTCACCTTACCTCTCCTCTTACAACTCTAGAAAAAAATCCTCCCTTATCCCAATACTTCTCTCTCACGCGAACTCTTCTCTTCAAACCTCTCGCCCCCTTCTCTACTTCTCTATACTCCTCCTATTTTATAAATAGGGTCAGCCTTCATTTTAAAAGAATTCAAAATTCCCTCCTTTTTTCCCAAAAGGCACACCTCTTCACACTAAGAGACAAGTTTCTTCATTCAAGAGCCATTCCAAAGTGTCTAGATGCATTGAATCACTCCATGGGGTGTTTGAATTGATTAGAGGCTTCACAAACAGCTCAAAAATAGTCACTAATTGCCTTACTTTGTCTTATTTCATCTCTGGCACCTTTGGCGCCAGCTAATACACCAAAATAATATACTGTTTTAAGTACCTATTTTATGCTTATTTTTGGTGAAATTGCACTTTAAAGAAGATATTTTTATATTTTTGTTGTAGGTATATTATTTTTAGGCATTTGGAGAAAAAAAGATAAAAAGGACGAAATTTGGAACAAAAAGAGCCAATTTAGGATTTTGGCGCATCATGCGCCAGAACATCATGTGCCACAATCTAGAGAACTGGTGCATGATGCGCCAGATCGGCGCATGATGTACCAGGGATGACTTTTAAAAATTAAAGTAGCTCGAGATGAATTTTGCACAAATTTTCAAAAGGACACTTGTTCTACACACCTATTAAAGTAATTCAATTCATCTAGACACTTTGGAAGGTTCTCTTATGAAGGGATATGACTTTTGGATCAAATGACACATCATTTGAATTCAAAAGAATTGACTTTTCGAGGGAATTTTTGAGGGAAATTTGAATTCCTTTCCAAAGGAGGCAGCCCGAAATAAAAGAAAAAGACTTGTGTGTGTGTGTGTGTGTGTGTGTGTGACATGAGGGAGAGAGAAAGTGGCGTGAGTTAGAGAGAGAGAAGAGAAAATTTTCTTCTAGGGTTGTAAGAGGAGAGGGAATATGAGAGATTTATTCTTCATTACATTTCTAAGAGAGAATTGGGAGTGATTGTAGGGAGGGAAATGCTTGGAGAGAACTTCTAGGGATTTGCTTGGGAAGGATTGTGAGATAAATTTTATTTTTATTTCTTTTATTTTATAAACTTGTTTTTATATATGAAATTCGTGTTTTCTCATATCCTTCTCATGAATTTTGAATAGTCTTCTTTATTCTTCTCCCTAGTTTGAAGATATGGTTTTGTGAAGAATAGATTTTGTTTTTCCATGGTTTTAAATAATAATAATTTGTGATGATTTGCACTCTGATTTTAATTTACTTTTTTGATCTGGCCAATTGAAATGTTAAAACTTATTGAGAGACATATGTTCATAAATGAGATATGATTTCTACAATATAGGGAGAATCACATTTGATTTCATGGTAGAGTGTGTCATCCATGCGATTGGGTGCAAATAAATAGAGAAATATACTTTGTTGGATGTAGAATTGGAGATTTTAAGGTGACAGATTAAAACCCCCAATTTGGTTCAGTTGATTGGAAACTAATGCGAGATTGTTAGCCCTTAGGAGTGGGAGTAGTGAGAGCTCTAGAGTGACAACCGGTATCCTCCCAGCCTAACCAAAGAATTAGAGACCAAACTCTGGATTAGTTAATGTTCTTTATAGCACTCGGAAGAGGGTAAAGAATAAGATTGCTCCTATTTGGCACAAAACAGTTTTTATATATATTTTCAAATGATTTCAATTTCTTTAAAACATATACTCATTATAAAGGGGAAGGATGCTATCTTAAATTTAAACTTTCTCTCACAACAAAAACTTTGTTTAATTTTCACAATTTTACTTTTTAAAGTTTAGTATTTAGTTTAGTTTAATTTCTACAATCTTACATCTGCATTTTAATTAGCATTCATCTGAGTTGTCAATTTTCAAAGTTCGCACTTTACTTTTATTTTTTGATATTTTTATAAAATAATTTTCATAATTTACTTTAGGATTTTCTAACCTCCATGTGGGATCGATATCTAGGACTCCATTAGAGCCCTTTATTACTTCAACGATACGTATACTTGTGTTGGTATGAAAAGAGATTTGACAGTTTAAAAAGAGTTTTAAAAGATAAATTATTTTTATAAAGAGTTTTTTTAAAGAGTTTTTTTGTTAGGATTATATTGCATATGTATTATAAATTGGCTTGTATCAAGTTTTTGGCACTGTTGAGTGGTGTCAACTTCATAAATATTTGTATATTCAAATCTCGTGTAACTAGCCTACCGAAGTCCACGATCTTCTAGATTATGACTCCTTTGACACCAATTGTGGCACTGCTTCTTTGTAAAATGGCTTCTCTCGCACCAACTTATGGTGCCAAGATGCTAAAGTGCTCCATTCTGACTCCAAATTTCGTTCTTTTTTCTCCTTTTTGCTCCAATTGCATAAAATCTATATTCCTTCAAAAAAATATAAAATTAAGCATAAATTGTATATATAAAATTGCATATTATTTTTGGTGTATCAAAATCCCCCAAACTTAAATGTTATTTGTTCACAAGTGACTCTTTTACTACATAAAACTTTGACCTAGGGTAGGGATTAACTTTTAAACTTCTATAATCTAGTTTAATAAATACAAGAGTATAACTTAAGAAAAGATTTTAACAACTTAAGTTAAAATTACTTGTATAAGAACACCTAGTAATCAAGTATAAGATTTTTTAAAATCCATTCATTTCAAGAAGATTTGTAATTTTTCATATCAAAGATAATTAAAAAATCCATATGAAAAATAATTTCATGAAAAAATTATAAGTAAAGATGCTAATACTGAGATACAAGTTTAGAAAATGTAATAAAGCCTTTTTTCTCAAGTTAACTCGAGTGAAGCTAATTTTTGATTAGGCATATCCTCAAGCTTCTCCTCACATTTTTTTTCTTTTTCTTTTCTTTTTTTTTTTCTTTAGGATCATTTTCAATCCTTTCTCTTTTTTATATATATTTTTTCTTTTTCATGTGAGGATTACTATATCTGGATAGCTGTTAATAATTTTGAACTTCACTATCCTTTTCTTAAAGTTAAAACTTCTTACCTTCCTTCACTTTATAAATTCATATTAGCTTTGAAGATTTTTCATAAGGTTTCATTCTTTTCTTCTTATATGAAACTCTAAGATTCTTAATACTTTAAAAATACAAATTCCTTTACCCTAAATAGAAAAATATAGTTTTATTCTTTCATACTAAATATCTTAACTCTAGAATTGACATTCATTATTAAAGATTTTTGCTTAAATTTACCAATATATTTTCAAAAAAATATATAGTTATTTAAAGTTAAATTTTGATATCCATGGTCAAGTTAAATTAATTTTAAAAATATAGTTAATTGAGGAAAAATAAAATTTAGTTTACTTATTTTAAAAAAAAATTTCTTTACCCCAAACTCAATTTTTTAAATAATAAGTAAAGCATGTATTACAAAAATTTTGGAGGTGAAAGAAAATAGTAAATGCATAAAAAAAACAAACATGTAGAAGATTATGAATATGAAACTTTTCTCCGGCATATTGCATTGCTAATTAAAAGGCTTTAAAGCATTAAATGAAACATAATATATCAAAAGATTTGCTAGGAAAAGTAAATTAAAAACATAAACAGTAAATTAAAGAAACTAACTATGCTGAAATAAAAATCCATAATTTACACCTATATATACAAACAAGTTCATTAGGTCCACAAACCAATCACATAAATTATCCAACTTATACCATCAACAATAAAACAAAACATATAACAACAAATAAAAACAAACAAAACCTAATAAATTTTACTCATCATCTTCCTCCTCATCTTCCTCTTCTTCCTCTTCTCCTTACTCTTCTTCTTCTTGCACATAAGGCGTGAAGCTGGGGCATGTAGGAAACTCTACAGTATGATCACCCCTCCAAAATCTAACCATCGCCTCTTCATATGCAATGTCATGTTGTACTCTTATCTACTTATATTCATCATTGTAAGCATTTATGGCTTCCAAAATACCTATTTTTTTATGCATTGCTACGAGATCTGATTGTTGAATCATTAACTGTTTCATAATATTTTCAAGTGAAACAGAACTGGAAGTAGATGGTCTTGTAGCTGATGTGGAGGGTCTATCACTGCTTCCACTTCTAGATCCAATTAATGATTCAAATTTATGAACTGTGGGTTTTCCAATGGGTTTCAGTGGTTGCAACATTTCTTCATTTCAATCAAATTGTACTCCTAATTGTTCACATAAAGTGGAAATCAGGGCAGGATATCCCAAACTACTAGCTATCCCACTTTTAGCAATTCTTTGAGCATTACGCACAATAAGACCACCAATATCAACAACTTTCATTTGTTGAATACAAAAATTCATTACCGCTCTTTCCGTAGTTACTTCACTTAGGTGATTAGTTGGAAGAAATTTTGCAGAGATAAAGTAATGGCATGCTTTAGATTGAACATTTAACATGGAAGTGGAGAAATTAACTTCGTGATTATTCTTAATCTTCCATTCTCCCCTTCCATCAATAAGGTAGGCTATTACTCCGTCAAGTGAGGAATCAAAAATCAAAAAATTAGCATACTCACAATGAAATTCATTCCGCAACCCACAAAATGCATTTATACTTTCACAACTAAATTCAACATGTTTACTTGAAACATAAATGTGCTCGGCCGTAGTCACCCATACGTTGGCATAAAACCCTCACATCATAGGAAAAATGGCTACTATAGTGAAGTAGCAAAAGGTTTCCCACTTTTAAGGAAATATCAACCTTTCAATTTGTCCTCCTGGGTATGATCAATTTTCTGGTCCCCATCATAGAATTATAATTGTACTGAGCCTTCAAATTTATGAATCGCCTCACATCAAAATTTCTCGAAGGCTTTCCTCTCTTTACTCTTGGAGCCATAGGAATTTCTAAATAAATTTACATAAAATCCAAATAAATTCACAATATCATAAATCAAGCTCCAAAAGTAGGAATATTTGGTAAGAAACTTTTCACCATGAGTTCTCTTTAAACTTCTTCAATTAAAACTCAAATTTTTTGGATTTCCATAATGTAGAAAAAATCCATGGTGAAATTAAAAAATTTCTAAGTTAAATTGAAGTTTTTACCAAGGGAAGATATAATCCAAGACTTTTTAGCCTTCAAATCTCCTTAAATTTACCAGATGGCAAGCTCAAGGTCGAGTTTCAGCCTTAGTTTAGATGTAGAAGAAGACTCAAGCTATAAAAATGGGGTTTTACAAGGGGTTTTCACAATTTTAAGTAATTCTAGAGATTTTTGGGAAAGTGGGGCCTCTAGAGCCAACACCAAAATTTTTCACATTTTGATTTTCCTTAGAAATTTGCTGCATACCACACCACTTCAACCTCCAAATGACTTCATTAAGCACTTGTATTCATAATTAAACATATTTCTAAGGCAAATTTTAACAAAAAATACAAAACTCATATTTATATATATAATCCAAACGATTACAAACAAAAAATTTTTAAGCCAACAAACTAACGCTGAAGCCTAAATATCATACATTTAACAAACAACACGTATAAAGTTCCACAATAAAAGTAAATGAAATCCAACATAAAAACATAACACACATATGCAATTATAACTACAAATTTTATACTCAAACGAGTTCAAATATCTTCTTCACTTTCATCTTCTTGAATGTTTCCCATGGATTGGTAGTGAACGTACAAGTTGTAAAAAAGTCGGCGAGGAAATTCATCCATCTAATCTTCTTCAATCCAAGCATTTTTAGTAAACATTTTCACCATACCTTCTTCAATGAACCCAGTATGTTCAAATTGCTCCTTCATCCTCCAATCCAAATGATCAAATATATCATAAATATTATAAATTGAATTCAAAATATTTTGTACCTCTTTCTCCAACTTTTTGATCCTTTTTCAATATATCATGTGAACTATTAGGAAAGCAGTGCTAAATAAGTGATAAAATTTGAGATGATTAATCCATAAGAATATTCATATTGTTCTCGTCCACATTTCCTATGTTGTTGCAACAAACTTGTGGGTTCATAGGCTTCCAAGGGAGAATCACTTTTTCGCAACTTTCATAAGGTACTTGTGATTGGATGCATAACAGGAATATGGTAGATGGATGCCCCAGCTTATAAGTTGATCCATTGATAATCAAAACCAAAGTAGATTTTACAAATAAAGCACTCACATCAATAGGTTTTCCGACTTGAATACATTAATTCAAAATCGCACTTTCCTTCGTCACTTTACTGATTTTCATAGTCAAAGGTGATTGTGCTCCTCTCTGTAATGACTGTAGTCCTTGTGATATTTATGAAAAAATTTTCTATTTTGAAGAAAAGTTATGGTTCTTATAGTTTTAACTTTTTGATGTACCATGTATCTTGCATGACTTCCAATTAACTACAAAAATCGACATCTCAATTGAGCGGGTTTCAGAGTTTTTCAGTCACTGTCAATTAGTCATTCAACCATCTTTGTCTTCTTCTTTAGTTTCTATCAGTTTCTTTATTGCTAGGAGATGATCAGACTCCTTACTGTTCTGGATGCGGACCATCCTTCGACCTCCACATAACATTTTTTGAGCCCCTTTTCTGTGAATGGTTGTCGTATTATTCAAGTTTTTTATAGGTTTAGTGAACGTACTCCTTAGTCGTGATTTGGTGGTTTGCTAATTCCAAGTGCTTAACCAGACTATTAGGTTGATATAAACTCAAAAAATACTTGATTTTCTCACTCCTTACCCCTTTCTTCATGGAGGCATGCACTATCTTGGGCTCCTAATTCCATACACTTCAAGGCTCTTGTTTGACCCTTTTATAACATGTCATAGAGCTTGTTAGTCTTTGTGAGGCTTTTGAGCACTAGCGAACTATGTCATGAATAACATCTTGTACTCATTGAAGGAGATAATAGCTCTTGTCGAGAGGTCATTGGACCACCCGAGGGCCGAATCTCTTAGTGTGGTATAGAATAATAGACGCTTCAGTGCATCAGAGATTTTGAGAAGACATACAACTGACTCAAATGATGCTACGTGGACGGTCCCATTGCTTTGACCCTTGCAGGATTCCAATGATGGAATTCTGAACTTCTCTGGTGGTTCAAAATCAGAAATCTACTCAGAGAAAACATTCTTCGGGTGTTAGTATTCCTCCATTGTTCAATATCGTAGTCTAACCCTTGGTTTAGACTAGCACTATTCTAGTATTAGGATTCTTCAACTCTTTCTACCAATTTTGCCATTCGGTGTCCTTAGGTTCCGAGATATCCCTGAGGGTTTGATTCCTTAGAAGCTTGTGCCCCCCCCTGAGTATTGTGCAAGTCAATTTTATCATTTGTCTCGCCTTTTGATCCCAGAGTCTAAATTTACTGTTGCACAAATTCTCATATAGAATCCATGTTTAAAGTTACTTCGAAGTGAGTTCATTCCTGTGGTGTTCTGCTCTTCTTGTTAATGACATGATTTTGTGCTCTCCACACTTTAATATTTGAATCTAAGAATTTCATGTAGATCACACCCACCGTATAGTGCGTTGGATGAATGAGAGGATCATAGAGAGAGAAAAAGGCAAAGAAAGTGTAATTTAACACAAATTTTGAGAGGGTGAATTTAGTGGTCCTTTATTGAAGAGGTAACCCCTTATTTATTGATCATAGGGGTATCTAGTCAAGTTTCAGTTTTGTTCCTATTTTAATAAAGATATTACAAGTCATTATTATGCATTTTCATATTTGTAATCAAATTTGAGGCCCTTTAATATCCATAAATGATGTTGACATCATTTCGTATTCATAAAAGCTTGAAGATGGACATTTAATGGCTCGTTGGTGTTGTCACTCAGTCATCTAAGAAGCCTTCAGCTGGCCTCCTCAAGAGAGCCCTTAGTAGAGGCCCTCTTATTGTTACGGTGAACTTGGACCGTCAAACAGAGGGTGTATTCTCGTAATCTACCGAGCATCTGTTCTTAGACAAGAGGGTTTCTCAGAGGATTGAAAAGATATTCAATGGGGTGCTCTTTTGTCATCTCATAAAGAATCACAAAATCAGTTGAGGGAACTGGTTACAAATGACTTTCCCTCAGATTAGGTGCCAGATATTCTTTTGTTCAGCCGAGCTTTCATTCGGTTGGTCCATAGTTCGAACCGAAGGAAAAGATATTTGGTTTTTTTTTGTTTTTTGACTATCCGGTTATGATCCTCTGGTTTTCATTAAACGTAACCCGTTAAATTTTCTCGAAATTCCTGCGATCATATTTTTAATGTGCAATAATTTTTAAAAAAATACTAATAAGTAATCATAATAGTAATTATAAAATTGAGATAACTAATAATAATGGAACTGATAATAATAAAATAATAAATATAATAAATATAATAAATATAATAATAACAATAGTAATAATAATAATAATAATAATAATAATAATAGCAATAATAATAAAAGATATAATATAAATAATAATAATAAATAGCACTATTAACAAAAATATTAAAATACTAGAGAAAATTATTAATAATAATCATAATGAATAAATCTTTCACTCTCGTTCTCACTTCTTACTTTTCACAATTTTTCATTTTCAACACTTCTAATTTTTCACCGATTTTTATTTTCATGAAAGGTCGGAAATTAATTTAAATAAATAAAAAAAATCAAATTAATCAAAATCTTTTTATATGCCGGAAAGTCAATATCAACTTCCCAAGAGTCGATTATGTCGTTTAATTTTTTGTTTTCAAATAATGATTTTATTAAATCGGCGTGTAATAGAGTCAGTTTTCAAAAACTTCTCGCTGTTCAAAGTATAAGGGGGAAAAAAAATGTTAGAACAGGCCAAATGGAAGCCATTAGGAATACAGGATTATTACCAAACATTTTTTTGTATGATGATTACATTTGATTTTTATTGAATTTGAAAAAGCTTATGATAAGGTTCCATGAAATATCCTTTGGAGAGTTTTTGAGAAGAAAGACTTTGATATGACTTATATTCAAGTCATTAAAGATATGTATGCTAGAGCTATTCCTATTTCTGTTGGATTACATCACGGATTAGCTTTAAGCCCGTATCTTTTTGCTTTAGTTATGGATGATCTTACTGGATATCAACAGGAGGATGTACCTTGGAGTATGCTTTTTGCTGATGATATCCTTCTAGTGGATAAAATGAGAGAAAAAGACCTGAAAAAACTTGAATTGTGGAGGTCTACATTGGAGTCTAAAGGCTTTCGTTTGAGTAGAACTAAAACTGAATGCATGAAATATAATTTTAGTAGTAGTAGTAGTTCTAGTGACAAAAGTGTAACTTTGAGTGATCAAATTATTAAAAGGTGTGAATGATTTAAATATCTCGGGTTCGTTGTTCAAAGTGATGGTGATATAGATAGGGATGTTAATAGTAGAATTCAAGTTGGTTGGTTGAAGTGGAGGAAATTCGGGCCTTTTGAGATGTTAATAGTAGAATTCAAGTTGGTTGGTTGAAGTGGAGGAATGCTTCGGGCCTTTTGTGTTGATTCGAAAGTACCGCTAAGACTGAAAGGAAAATTTTATAAGACGGTGGTGAGACCTGCAATGCTCTAAATGGTTGCTTAGAATGAAAGGAAAATTTTATAAGAGGTTGGTGAGACTAGCAATGTTTGATGGTGCTGAATGTTGGCCCTTAAAAGAGAAGAATAATACTAAGTTAAGTGTTGCCGAGATGAGAATAATTAGGTGGATGATTGGCCTTACACTTAGAGACAAAATGCAAAATTATTATATCCGTGATAGGGTTGGTGCAGTTCCAGTGACAGGAAAACTTTGAGAAAGTCGTCTTATTAAGCATCAACCATCTGATGATCCGATTAGGAGAGTAGATGTTTTAGATTCGACTTATGTTAAGAAAGGCGGAGGTACCTAGGAAAACTTGGGTTTTATTGTATAAAAATGAACTTAATTTATTGGAACTAAAGGAAAATATGACACTAAATAGGATGCAATGGAGGAAAAGAATTCATGTCGCCGGCCTCACGTACTGGAATTAAGGCTTTGTTGTTATTGTTGTTGTTGTATTATAATTATATTTGTTTGCCATCTAAGCAACATAAATAGTTAATTGTGACAATCGAATTATTCGCTGCAAACATATTTTGGTAATGATTGAACCTTACAATCTCCCTGATAAACCGCTGCATTTAATTTAAATAATTATATTTATGTTAATTATGTAGCCGACCCCACGACCATCAAATTGGGACTTCTCCAGCTCAAACACAGTTGTGAAAGCCACTCCCGCAAGTCAAAGGTGTCAAAGGTGGTACACCAAAACTACAAAAAAAAAACTAAAGGATTTTATTGTTGATCTCACTTTTACATGAGGTTTATCCTATATTGTTGATCTCACTTTTACATGAGGTTTATCTAGCCTTTTTCTCTCTGTAAATATTATCATCGGATACGCTTCTAATTTGCGACGAAGATGCATGTCATTTGGATTAGAAAATTTGTGTTGACTTAGCATCAAACTTGTCAATACAAAAAACTTATAAAAAAAGTGTCAAGTGCTGTCCGACGCAAATCTGTCAGATACCCGATATAAACGACCTCAAAAAATAATTCACGCATGGTCACTTATTAGCGTCCCACATTGTCAGACGCAAAACCGATGAAAATTCACCTCAAATATTCTAATATAAGCATCCCATGCCATAAGACCTTATTTTCCATTTTATTTTCCTTCGTCTACTCTTCGATCTGGGGCTCCTCATATGATTTTTGGTCACCGAGCTCCTTCGACAACTGGCGGCTCCTTTCACCGTGAAATTGTGGCTCTAACTATATTTTTCCTTCTCCGACCTCGAGGTAAAACCTTAGAGAAGTTTACCATCATTCCATGGGTAGAGCAGCCACTTTCATGGTCGAGGTCACTGGTTCGAATATCTCTCTGGTCAGTTTGTTGGTAGTGACGGTTGTCCTCAAATAGTTAAGCACATGATGGTAGTTGGTGTCCTCAAATAGTCCTTAATAGCCTCCGGCCATTCTTTATATATATATTTTTTTTTATATATATAAAGATATATACATACATATATACGATTATATATACACACACACACACGTATAGATATATATATATATATATATATATATATATATATATATATATATATATATATATATATATATATATATATATATATATATATATATATATATATATATATATAT
>JXCR01040904.1:636448-653194 GCA_002079205.1 Phalaenopsis hybrid cultivar
TATATATTATAATTTATAAAATTTAATTTTTTGAATATCATAAATTTTTTATATATAATTATTTTAAATTATTTTATATTTCGAACAATAACGATTCGAACACGAACGAACGCATCACTGTTCGTGTTTGGTTCATTTAGCTAACCGAACGAAAAAAAATTGTTCATGTTCGTCTCGTCTACTTATCGAACAAATCGAACACAAACTCATTGACGAACCGAACACGAACTGTTCGCGAACAACGAGCTTTTTTGACAGTGAAATTTTCAAGTATATTTCCTCAAGCTTTTCATGAAACCTTAAATGTTGGCCGAGATACAATTTTATTAATCATACTGGAAAAAAGAATAGTAAACTTGCTTTTTTTCTTTTGGATGTCGACACCATAATACTTGCATCTTCATGTCGACTTGCTCTGGTAGGCAAATTCTTATATGGCTATCCTAAACTTGAAATTTTTTGGAAGGAATATAAATTGATGAAACTAAAAAGTTTTTAGAAGGTTGTCTTTTAAAACCATTATTTGGGATTTTAAATCAGTGGGTTATGATCTTCCAAAGTCAAACCCCTCACCTTAATATGTTCTTATTTAATTACTCTTCCAAATTTCATCAATATGAGAATTTACAAATTTATCTTTAATGAGACCAAAGTGAGATTGGTTGTTACCATTTATCTCTTTCATGTTTCAATCATCAAAACATGTCATTTAAGATCATTTATTACCCAATGGGCCTAAATATTAATTAAGGCTTAAATTTCAAAATTACCCTTTTACTCTTAAGGCTTTAACACCTCATAATTCATTAAATTAAACTCAAATGACTTTAAAATTTTTATGTTACCCCACTCATGAGTAAATTAAAACATTGGAGGAGAAAATGTGATTTTTGTGAAATTATCTAATTTTATAATTATTTTAATTCAAAAATAGAGATTTTTTATGAAAATTTAATAACTTAACCAAAACAAAACTTCTATCCTTAGAAAATGTACTCAAGGTTCACCTAGTTTAAAGAACCGCTTTGACCAATTTTTTATGATTTATAGAGGTTTAATTTTATTTTTAGAATTATTTATTTTTTTTGAAAATTAACTAAATATAAAATATTGTTTAAGTGAAAAATTAAATTTTATATTTTTCCTAAATCTCCCTAAGTCTAGGGAACCTAGAGAAATAAATTTCATATTTTTTTGGGTTATATTTCAATTATTGGAATTATTTTAGTGAAAAATTAAAGAAAATTCATTTTTAAGCCTTGAAAAGTTAATATCTTGACTTAGAAAACTAGGAGAATTATTTTAATTGGTCCTAAGTGATCAAGAAGCTAAATATGACATTTTAGTGTGTTTTCATAATTTTGAAATTTTTATGATTTTTAATTAATTTTTATTTATTTAAATACTTAAAAATAAAGTATTTATATTAATTCCTCTTTTATTTTCTTAGGTTACTCTCGTCATAAGAAGCTCCTAAAATAAATTTGGTGATTTTCTGAGTTTTATTTTAATTATTATAATTATTTTAATGCAAAAAATGTATATTCACTTAATTAATCCATTTTATTGGTCAAATTAATTCCAATTGACTTTAAATTTTTAGGGGGAGCTTCCCTATCGTTAAATTAAAGTGGAGAATGATTTTTGTGCCATTTACTTTTATATTTCTTCAAAATTAATTTTCTTTCATTTTTTTAATGGGTTAGACCAAGTTTATATTTTTCCTAGGATCTTCTAGCCACAATAAACCTACCAAAATAAGTTTTGTATTTTTATGATGAATATTTTAATTTTTATAATTATTTTACCAAAACATAGATGACATGTTTGAAAATAAAGATCTCTGCCTAGAGGCCTCCCCTGACTTTGGAAAAATGAGTGAAGATCCCTCATGATAGAGAGATCAAAAGCCCCAAAAATCAAGTCATGGTGAAATTTTCATGCAAATGGAGAATCCAAATAATAAATACTCTATTTAATTAATTAAAAGTCACACCTACATTAAATAGACATGAAACCATTCCCAGATTGTTCTCCTATATTCACTAAGCATGAGTGTATTTTTATTTTTTATTTTTTTTTCTACACCGAGATATGGATTTTTGAAGTTCCAGTCATTCAAATAAATCAGAAAATTCTGACTTTTCTATTTAAACCACGCGGCGCCACCTCAACCTACGACGGCTCCAAACTACCACGCGGTGGTATGCAATTCTACGCCACAAGATACCTTAGCTCCACGTTAGCATGTGGTTCATGTACCATCAGCTCATTTGACAAGATCTAAGCCGTCCAAACAAACGCAATTGGACGACATCTGTTCATCATCCCCAACTGGTTCAACTCGAGAACCGTCCACATTCTAACCTTAATATCTCACTCAATACTCAACCAAATCTCTTCGGGTTTGTTTCTATAGATGCTTCTAGACTAGGAGAACACATCCATACAATTAATCAAGTCTTAAATTTAGTCTATGAGCATGGAGAATTAAAATAAGCTCAATTTGAGGAGAAAATTGAATACCTTTACCCAAGAGGTTTTGCCTTGATTCGGTGTTATGATGAATTGCCTAGTTACGAATTCGATTAAGGCCGATTTTGGGTGTTGATCGAAGTCTATGCTAGGGTGTTCTGGTGATGGGGCTTTTATGGGAATCTTCTTATTTCACTCAGGGGATGGTGTGGGTGCAATTATTTTGTCCTTGGTGCACTGTGGAGCTGTGGGGGATTATGCCCTGGTTTGGGCTGATTTTTTAGCTCCAAAATTGAGCTTAGGTAGTCGGTTTGAGTGCTGGAAGATGGTTGCGTTGAACTCAAGATGTCTTGAAGAAGCTCTAGGAACAATTTGTCAGGGTCTCCCGAAGGAATTTTAATAGCTCCTCCCCTTAGTCCAGGAGGGTGAGTTTAAAAAGAGGGACTTGGAGGTTGCAATTGAGCTAACTAGTGGGTGGCTCTGGTTGCTTAGGTGCAGGGAAGAAAAGGGCAAATATCCAATTGGAGTGAGCCAGCTTGGTTGGGTGTAATTTTGAGTTTAACTCCTTGCTCCTCCTTAGTCATGGTGTTTTTCGGTAGTCAAGGTGGCTGATCGGCCAGGGTCAGGTCACCATTTGGTCAGGGAAATCAGGACTTTGTTTTGGTGAAATCAATTGAGGTTGGCCATGTGTAAAGGTCTTGGATTAAAGAGGAATGGGGGTGAACCTATTTTTGGGTCAATTTGGGTCAAAGTATGGATTTGGGTTGGGCTCACCCACCAGGGCTGGTATGGGTTAAAGAAGAGATCATTTGGCTCAGCTCAATTAATGAGGAGAGGTCCCTCTCCAAAGGATTTGGCTAAGCATGGGTTAGAATGTATCATTAAAATGGTTAAAAACTTTTTAAAGGGAGCTTGAAAGTGGCTCCTATTTTGGTCATTAGTATCTTGGTGAGGTGGCAAAGGCTCATATGACTCACCTATGGCTTGGGGATTGCTTCATGGCTTGTCCTTAGCTTTGTCAATTTGCATGAGAAATGATTTTTAGATTTCATGGGGTATCTTGATGGTGATTGTCATGAGGTTTAATATGAAGTGATTTTGGCATGAATTAGGAACTTAGAGAATGATTTTTGATTAAATGGATGATGAGGAGAAAAATTGTCATGTTGGCTTTTAATTGAATCTTGGGCTTTTTAAATGACTTAAGGGCTTGGGCATTTAGAATTGGGGGAGAATTTGGGCTAAATATTGGGTCAATTAAATGTTTGATTTGGTGTAGGGAGATGTCATAAAAACTATTGAAAGAATTTCAAGTGATTTTGATTTGAATTGGAAGGCCAATTTGGTGGAATTTGGACATAGGGTCAATTTGGGGATTTTGGGTTTGACTTGGGTATGGGTGAAATTTTATTCTATTCTAAAGAATGCTATTTGGATTTATACCTTTGAGAAAGCCATGAAGCTTGAGAATGGCATAAATAAAAAAAATTATTGCTAACCTCTTACGGTCTAATGTTAAGCTCTAAGATATAAGTTTTCTATTGAAGGGAGAAAAAAGTGTTTTTAATACTTTGTTGGCCATTACAAAGAATTTTATGGAAGGATTTAGAGTTATAGATAGCTACATTCATTTTTATTTCCATCTTAATATTTTTAAATAAGGAGAATAAAGGATCAAATTTTATCAAATAGTTCTCGAATAGAAATTTATGTTTAGGGTCAAAGCTATTAGAAGATCTGACTATTAAGGATGAATAGTAAGATAATTAATTTGGTAGTAAATTATAGTATGACATTGGAATAACTTTAAAAAAAAGTGAATCAAACAATGATTTTTCCAACTTGCTAGTAATTAGATAATATAGTCTGAGGTTGGACCATGTCATGAAAATAAATCTTTGCAAGCTTAGTCGAAAAGGTCCTTTTGATGCACACAAACATTAAATTTTTTAGTTTGTTAAGTGATAAAGGACTTCCATCAAGACTTCTCATTTTAAAATAAGCCACAATAAAGTCATTATCCATGATCTATTCTTTATCAGCGTAATGGAAAATGTAATAATGAAGAGCCATCAAGCTTCTTTTTTTAGAAGGGAATCAAATGAATAAACAACTATAAGGAAAAATTGAGTGAAGATTAATTGTAGATGACCTCTACACTAATAGGGTGCTTGCCTAAGATCAGCTAAGAGAAGCACCTTTTTTATCTATTTCTCTTAATCCAAATATTCTAGTTCAAGAGATAGTGAAGTGCACGAAATGTTTTTTTACATGGGAATAGAGTGTGATATTGAGTAATGAAGGAATTAAGAAAATGCAAGGTGTTAGTATAGGCTTAAATTTACAAAAGGTTTTTAGTTTATGAGAATATGAGCTTTCTACTGTGAAAGAAACTTTCCATGCCATAAAATAAACAAACATTCCAAGCTACAATGAAGGGATAAAACAATATATTTTTGTAGGTTGAGAGTTTGGGAGGACGGGGGATTAGTCTATCTTAGGGTGATTCTACTTTGGGTTATATTATCTAGAGAGTTATGATCGTTTTCTGTTGGGAGGTTAATATAACAAAAAACTAATGTTAAGATGATTCATCTAGGAGTTCAGATAAAGAAACGTGTTTCGAGAAAAAGAAAACTTGATGGTCTGTGAGGATTTAATAATGGAGCTCAAGTTGTGTATAAATATAATAAGAGAAAGGTTTAGAGATATAATAGGAAATTTTTTACTTTTCACCTTAGGAATGGAGGAGCCTCATTATCAGTAGATAACTTGATTCCTACTCTTGTTATGAGTGATTCAGACGATTTGGGTGGTTGCCGAGTGATTGGTGAAGCAAGTCGAGACATCATGAAGGAAGGAGTCTGCGCATGTAGAAGGTTTTCAAACAACATAAAATTTGAAGATATGCTCTCTCATATTTTTTGAGGTAATATTGAACCTTTACACACTTTAACTCAAAACCAAGAAGATATGAGTCAGATTTGTTTATTGTCAGAGCACTCCTACTTTACATCAATTTTTTTAGAATGATGTGGGATTCCCACTAAGAGAGAAAACCTAAAATTTTAATCCATATGATGATGGAAGCAAATTCTTCCTTGATATGTGTAAACCATTTTATATAAAAAAAAAGAAATTTCAATGAAGACTTATATTGCACTTGACTAGAGCATTTCAAAGTCCCAAAGCTTGCAAAATTTAAGAGAAAATATTCCTCATTTGTTAATTATAATTTGAATTTAGACCATGCTTTTTTTATCACTTATAAATTGGTACTGAATTTTTTTTTGTTGGAGACCACTTCTTCATCATTTTGAATATAATTAAAGTTGGTGGCATTGGAAGTTAGAATGCGCGTGGTGAGAAGCCCATTTTGGTGGCTTAGGGTGTGTGTGTGTGTGTTTGTGAAGGGAGAAGGTGAGTGGGAGTTTTAGGAGAGAATGATTGATAGCAAAAAAAAAAAAACTAGCAACTTAGATCAAAGATGAGGAAAGAAAAAAGGCAAAGTCAGAGCTTCAATATGAAAAGTGCTAGAAGAGTGCTAGAAGAGTCACTATTGACGAGCTAATCATAGAAGAGCTTATGGAGAGAGTTCATTTGTTTCTCATTAAGATGGACATGGGCTCCAATATGAAAAGTGCTTTAAGAGTCACCATTGACGAGCTAATCATATAAGAGCTTATGGAGAGAGATCAATCGTTTCTCATTAATGGGGATATCACTATTAGAGGGAGATGAATAAGGTTATCTATGATTAGAACGGGCCTCTAGCTTCGATCAGAAGGAGGGAAAGTTAAAAAGGGAGCCACTAACACATGAGAGAGGCCTAGAAGAGGAAAACGAGAGGCGTAGAAGAGGAATAACCAAGCTGCTTAAAAATCCTTTGATATTCTCTAAATACATTCATTCGTACAACGTTAACTTTACATAGAAATTAAGAATGACATAAGAGTGCCTTAATACATGATCTCATGACATCTACCTAGCACTCAATGACTAACATCTAAAAAGATTACCAAAAATCACCTTCTCACCTTCTCACCTTCTCACCTTCTCTCTCATCTAATTATTTATTTTTTTTTTTATGGTAAAATTTTCAAGCTTTACAATTTACAGCAATCCCCAAACATCTTAAAATTCATCATACACACAATGCGCCAAAAGAGTTCNTGGGTCTCTAGCTTTGATTAGATGGAGAGAAAGTTAAAAGGGAGCCACTAACACATGAGAGAGGCCTAGAAGAGGAAAACGAGAGGCGTAGAAGAGGAATAACCAAGCTGCTTAAAATCCTTTGATCTTCTCTAAAAACATTCATTCATACAGCATTAACTTTACATAGAAATTAAGAATGACATAAGAGTGCCTTAATACATGATTTCATGACATCTGCCTAGCACTCAATGACGAACATCTAAAAAGATTACCAAAAATTATGTCTCACCTTCTCTCTCATCTAATTATTTACTTTTATTTTTATAGTAAAATTTACAAGCTTTACAATTTACAGCAATCCCCAAACATCTTAAAATTCATCATACACACAATGCGCCAAAAGAGTTCACCAATTCTTTCACACAAATAAAAAATTTTTGAAAAGAAATGACCATATAGGACATTGGCGTAAAAGTAGCAATGATTGACAGTAGGAATCTTACAAGGTTCCTATCCACAAACTATCATGAGACGATCCACCATAATCACATAAAATTTTCCAAAAATGAGCTGTAAAATAATTCNACAAGTCGAGACATCATGAAGGAAGGATCCATAGTCTGCACATGTAGAAGGTTTTCAAACAACATATAATTTGAAGATATGCTCTCTCATTTTTTTTTTTTTGAGGTAATATTGAACCTTTACACACTTTAACACAAAACCTAGAAGACATGAGCAAATTTGTTTATTGTCAGAGTACTCCTACTTTACAACAAATATTTGAGATTGATGTGGGATTCCCACTATAAGAGAAGACCTAAAATTTTAATTCATATGACGATGGAAGCAAATTCTTCCTTGATATGTGGAGACCATTTTATTAAAAAAAAAGAAATTTCAATGAAGACTCATATTGCACTTGACCAGAGCATTTCAAAGTCCCAATGCTTGCAAAATTTAAGAGAAAATATTCCTCATTTGTTAATTATAAATTGAATTTAGACCATGCTTTTTTTATCACTTATAAATTGGTACTGAATTTTTTTTTTTTTGTTGGAGACCACTTCTTCATCATTTTGAATATAATTAAAGTTGGTGGCATTGGAAGTTAGAANCCTTAAGTGATGACAAAGTTAAATCAAATGAACCATAACTTTCAAATGATTTATGATATGTCGGGAAATCATGTTAAGAAATTTTGCAAACTATCATTAAGAAAAGCGAGGCAATCAAAATCCTTAAATTTGCTCAACTGGATATTGTAATTGTTAGCTGNGACAAAGTCAAATAAAATGAACCATAACTTTCAAATGATTTATGATATGTCGGGAAATCATGTTAAGAAATTTTGCGAACTATCATTAAGAAAAGCGAGGCAATCAAAATCCTTAAATTTGCTCAACTGGATATTGTAATTATTAGCTGACTATAGAAAAAAGGGGGAGGGAGAAAAATAATATAATAAAAGAGGGAATAATGAAAGCCTTGATCCTTAAAAAAATAGCATATCTCCCTAAGAAGATGCTTGAGGTGAGCATAAATAAAAAATGGGTATCTAACATGTCCCCTAATTAGTAATACTCACTTTCTTGAGGAAATTCTTAAGATATTGCGTTAATAAGAAAGGTTAGGAGAAGTTTAATCAATTATTTAACCCTTAAATTGATTTAAAATAACAATGAAAGTGAAGATATTCTAAATATATAAACTTAAGAAANGTCTAACATGTCCCCTAATTAATAATACTCACTTTCTTGAGGAAATTCTTAAGATATTGCATTAATAAGAAAGGTTAGGAGAAGTTTAATCGATTATTTAACCCTTAAATTGATTTAAACTAACAATGAAAGTGAAGATATTCTAAATATATAAACTTAAGAAATCTAAAAATGCTTAGAGTCATGAGCATGGTAATTAAAAAAATAACCAAGTTATTTGATATTAATGAAAAATTATCCTAAACTGACTTTTACATACTCATATAAATAAAAAAGTTTTGGTTGAGAACTATATACATCATTTGAGCCAACGATTGAAATGACAAATTAATTAGGTGAGTAATCAATCAAAATTGGGGAGTACAATGTGACATGAATGTGCATGATTGCATTCAATTTCAAGCCTCATTTGAGTATGAACAACATGTCTCTTTTTATCTGTCACTCTATCTCTTCTCATAGTAGAGAAAGCCTATTAGGTTGGCTCCTAACAGTTAGTAGAATGTCGAGGTGAAAAGAATTGCAATCAATCAAATGATACTACCTACAGAGATGTTGGTGCCCATGGAAAATAGTTTCAAAACTCTATGGGAGTCTAATTGCTATAATATCTTTGAAATATTAAATGAAAATTCTAATTTTTATTTGAGGTCTGATTTATGTTGAATTTTTTCCAACCAAATTCAGTTGAAATCTTAAGTCCTACAATAATATTTAAATTCATAAACTAAGAAATCAAAACATTCTACTTAACAAATTTCACCTTCAGAGTTTTAATGGGAGACTGAAAATCACTGAATCTCTAATTCTGTTAGGAAAACATGGGTTGAATGACCGAAATCAAATGAAATTAAACTTTAAAATCTCAAACATTTACCTTCTTAAAATTGGATCAAATCCTAAACTCTTGAAATGGACATCGAGTCCAAAATTTGAAATGAAAACTAAAACTTAAAATTAAAAACTTTCTCTGGTTTATCATTATTGGGCAAGGTGTAATTCCCTGAGGGTTTTCTTATACCTAAAACAACTAAAAAAAAGAACTTAAAACTCACCAAACAAATAATTTTATATAAAAACCAAATCTTAGAATTGAAAACTTTTTACGTTGGCTATTATTGGGCAAGCTGTAACTTCTTGAGGGTGTCTTATACCTAATACAATTATAAGAACTCATAATCTTATTAACAAATCAAATTTGCAAACATAAGCAATCACATTATCAAAAAAAAACCTTCAAGCCAAATATTTTCAAAATCAAGCATAAATCAAATAAATCTCATTTGGGCCTGGTATATTATCATCTCATTTTGCTTCTCCCATTCAATTAGCTCTCAAGCTAGATATGAGTCCCCATGTTTTTTAACTTGATTTAAATCACTTTGTTCACCTGTTAGGTTTGATGTAAGTCCTCATGCTTTCAATTCTAATGCATTCAAGTCAATCAAATCAAAATTCCATTCTAAATTTTGAGGCATAAATCTAAAATAATAAATAAATAAATAATTAAAAAACATAAAAAATGAACATTTATAGTGAATCATAAAGACAAGAAAATAAACAAAATATGACAATTAAAATTGTAACCTTCAAATATCAAGGCCTCTCTTAGTGTCAAGAATATCATCCTTAGGCTATCCCAATTATTATTTTGATAAGGTGTAATGTCCAATGCAGTGTCCTACATATATAACTAAAAACTCACAGTTGTCCAAAAATAGAATAACTGTCTCACCACACTAATTCAATGAATTAACCTAGCAAAATAAAATTCTAACACAAACACAATGCATAATGAATCCAATTTACACTATTTTGGGTCCATTAAATGTTGGAGCATGCCTCACATGGAACCAATATAATGAAAAGAGGTTAATTGACCTTAGGCCAGTTGGGGTTGGCTCTAAAGATAAATACTTTAGGCTAAGCATCTTCTCAACTTAGTATATTGCACACCGAAAGAAGTTTTCTTTTGATCCATGGAAACTTGGAGCATGCCCCATGTGGCACCATTGTCATGTGATCAAATTGGTTGATTCCAAATTAGTCACAACTTATGTTGATTGTAAATCTATTAGGCTAGTAAACCTAAGATAAGGCAAATCACACATATCCCTTTCAGTTTAGCTCAATTGTAACATTTTATTTGAACCTTATTCAGGTAATTAGAAGTTTAAGTATTTTCCATGTGGCCCCAACACAATGTAATTAAGTTTATTGACTATCCTACAACTTTCAATCCATTGAGTTAGTAAATCTATGTCAAGGTATGTCTTACTTTCATCCAGCGCACTCATCACACACCAAAAGAAAGTTCCCCAACATCGTTTAATTTTACCAAAACCATCTACAAGTTTGGTTTTGGTTCACGAGAAGCTGGAGTATGTCACACGTGCACCATCATAATGTGACCAGGTTGATTAATTCCATGCCAGACATGGCTGGTTTTGTAAATTAATCCTTTAAGTTTATAATTGTGAGTTAAAGTAATTGTCTTAAAAAACTTTCTCTAAGTTCAACTTATCACACACTAGTAAGATGCTTTGTTACATCCTTTAGAGCCTACAAATTTGGTTGTTCTACATCTGGCCCTGATAAAATTGATACCCAACTGAGTAAAACTAGGATATGGTTATTATGTAACCACTCCTAAGAGTCAATCATTGCCTGACTCTATCCTAGAACAACACACTTGATTTTAGAATGGACTAAATTATTAAAGCTAGTATGGCTAGCTGATGTCGATGGATTTTTAGATCTAATCAATTCAACACTTTAGACTTGTATATCTAGGATTACTTAATGGGCACCTTTCCAATCATATAGTTTGTTGAATGCTACAAAATACAATTTCCTTTCCCATGTTCATGAAATGATAATAAAAAAAAGTTGGTCATGCAATTCACGCCTTGATTCATTAAGCCTATAGTATAGCCACTATCATCTATCGCATTCATTAAAAACCTAGGGATAAGTCAGTTAGATCTTGTTTTGTATTGATAACTTCTTTCCAAATATCTTGTTGATGATCCATTGAAAGTTGGAGCATGTCTCATATGACACCATCATGATGAGATCACGTTCATGATTTTAGTTACAGTTGTGGCTACTAATGTAGGGGAATGCTTTGGGTTAGTAATTCTTAGTTAAGCTAAATTTCTTAACTTAGTCTGGATCATTGGACACCGAACATATATCTTTCATTTCTTCGGTTAGTTAGTTTTGTTGACACACTGACCTCAACATAGATTGATGCCTTGGCTTTGTAAATCTAAGGAGTGCCACTATTAAGTTAGGATTGCTAAGCCTATCTAGTGTGTACAAGAGGAACAGGCTGGCATTAGCTCTCCATTATCATGATTAAAACCTGACGCGACCCCCAGACTGAGCAACTTGGTTCACTACTTTTATTATATTTTTGGATATGAAAAAACACTTCATTGAGTAATTTAAACTAATTATGGAGCAAACAACATCCTTGCTAGGAACCTTTCTTAGTTTTAGTCATTGAACATGTAAACAAAACTAATAACAAACCAACACAAATCGACACAATCTACACAACTTTTTCTACTTCTTAGTTTATTAACCTCAATCTCCACATAGGATTTAATAAGTCAATGTCTTGAATTTTTACAGCTAGTAAAGTATGTGAAACTCTTCGGTTTAGTAACTATACAATATAGAAAAGCCATTAGAAGCCCAAAACCCAATGCCTAACTTATAATACAACCGTGTCAGAGCTTAAGATAGATATCAATCCATAAACCTTCTGCTTTAAATAGATTATCTCACTTACTTGTAGTTTAGATCCTTATATTATCAATCTTGAACAAGTTGCCCTTGTAGATCTCTTAGGCGGAGAATAAGTTAATGCATTCTCTTTCTTATTGTGTTCAGGTACAACACAAATTTACATCATGAAATCTAAATAAAATCGAACAAAAATTCCTCAAAAAAATAAAACCAACTTATCTTTTCATCATAGGAATCTTCATTGTTGAGTAGCTTTTACGATGAATGATGCTCCAACACTATTTTTTTTTATCTAATCATCTTGTATATCTCCTAGGATTGGTTCTTAGTCCTATCTTTTTACTTCTTGGCATAAATGGTAAGCTCCATCACTATCCTTTCTAATTTCCCCAACTTATCTTCCTCATAGGTTAGATGTTAGTCCTCGTGCTTTGTATCTTAACATAATTAAACTTTCAAAATTTTATTGACTAGTTTTCAAGAAGAATGATAAGCTCTAACATTGTCTTTCCTGACCCATGTTGGCAACCATTTTTTATGTCACATGAGTATGATGTCCTCATAAATGACTCAATATTGCTCATTTGTCGTTCTCAATGTCGTGTAGTTCTAAACATCCATTTGGGTCTTCTGGTATGTGTTTAAAATACAAAGTTGAGGTGGGTAATGATTCGATTTTTCCAGAGAGAGCCCAACCGCTATTGAGAATGAATGTACTTAATTGGCACCAATCATTGCTGCATCTTGGATTCGATGTCCATTAGGGCGGACATGAAGAAATCTCATTCATCCAAAGGTTTTAAGGCCAAGAAGACACATAAAAAAACTCTTTAACGGATGAAACTTAGATCATGCCAGGCGCACCCATGATTAAGACTAGGCATACCCGTGCTAAATTCGGGTACACTCACACCCAAACTAAGTGCACGAACAACCAAAGCAGCCATTTTGATGAAGAAACTCGAGAATGACGTGCCTGTGCTCAATATTGGGCTTACTCGGGTCATACTAGTTTCACCCGCACTGGAACCAAAGGCACCCTTGCTAGAACTTGGCTCAAACGCTTTAAGGTGTGGTGCACCATCGCTAACCCTCTGAGCAAGGTAGGGTGCACCCGTGCTAAGGGTCTGGCACAGTCGTGCTAGACAGCTAAACCAACAAATTTGTTGACTTCTTCTTCTACATAAGTGGTTGGTTTCCATTAGGCATGGAAAAAATCTTATTGTCTAATGAGAGGCTTTGCATCACTTCCGCCTCTTAGAGAGCCAATAGAAGGGTTTCACTTGGAAAAGGCCTCTTTATTTTATGCTTGGGATAAAAACTTTCCTCCCTTTTCTTGGCTTCAAGCCCAGCTATCCCTTGACTCAATCGACTAAATTTAGTAGAACTTGGTTCGAGAAAACCTGCTCCTTCGATGGTGCTAAATCAGGGTTGCTAGTCGACCTTCAATGGTCTTCTGGTCGGGAGGTCTAACGCAATTGACTTGGCTTTGCTTATAGAATATTCTAGAGTGATAGTCCATCGTTGATCCTTGAATGGAGAGCACTTGTCGATAGAAAAAGTGCTATCGAGTCGAGGGTGAATCACTTTGATATGATAGATAGCGCATTCATTAATAAGAGAGTCATTTGAGATGTTCGTGGGTTATGTCTTTGCTAATACTTAGTCTCTGATGAGGAATCTCAGGGGCATCTACGAGACAGCTGACGATAATGAACTCATCTCTTTAGGTATTCACAATAGGGAGGTCAGTGTCTTTGCTCAGCTCAATTAACCTTAGTCCTTTGTTAGAGTGGTTTACACCTGATCAGCATCCAACCCCAGTTTAGGGGGTTACATTTAGTAAAGTAAGTGGGTCTTTTGCTCTCCCGTCAGTGCGTTCTCCATAGTTATACCTTTCCATCTTCTAGAATGTTAGATCTCCTCACTACATTTCTGCCTTTCGAAATGTTGAATCTTCCTGAGATTCATGATAACACATTATCGATGTATAGTTAGATATGAAAATACATGTGAATGGAGCTGTATGCGATGTTAATCTTTCAAAAAAAGTTCTAGCCATTTTGAAAGAAATCCCTCCTAAATTTTGTTTCTAACAAATGCTTTTATCGTAAAACCCTCCCGGGTTAGTAAAGTCTTCGACGTATTGCCCTTCGAAATACCAATCAGAGCTATTATTGCATTACCATCGTTATATGTGAGAATTTTTCATAATGCTGTTTAAATTTTCATAATTATTTTTAGTATTGTTTGAAAATATGTTAATATAGTGATGAATATTTTGCCGGTATTACTATTACTTGTGAAAAAATCATCATAGATGGAGACAAGAATTACATTGTTTTTACAGATATTCACGAAAACTTCATCCTTATCTAAAAGAACTTTATCACTATACTGCAATAATTTCATCACTTATGTGCCTATAACTGAAAAAAATTTGTGGTTGTTCGTATGTGTCGATAAATGGGAATCGAGCGCACCGTGCAGAGTACACATGTAGTTCTGTGCGCGTACTCCCCTAAATAATATTCTAATAACTCAGTTATTGGGAGTTATTCCAATAACTGAGTTATTGAGAAGTTATTGGAGTTAGTACCAATTTCAATAGCCTCGAAATAATCTCCTAATAAACTTTCAATACATTCCACATTCCACATTCCACACTTGTATTTTTTGTTGTTATTCGGAAGATTTGTCAGGTTATTGGGGGTATTAACTCCAATTAATCAACCCAATAATACCGATATAACTCTCCAATACCTCTCGAATAACCTTTACTCGTACTCCGTGCGTAAATACTTTTCAAATCTTAAAACTTTTCACATATATGAACGCCGTACAAATATATGCTCTCACAACAGTGTGAAAAACATGTGTTTTTATTCCTGTCCAACTAGATAGCGAACACACCAAATTAACATAGATATTAGTGTTTCGCAGTTCTTACAAATATTTTTGTTCGCCTTGAATATGTGCTGAATACTGCAAAATAAATAGGCCCGGTCAAAAAGAAATATAAAATCGAACTTAAATCGATCATAAAGTCACCTTGAGAACATGTTTAATTAGCGCAAAATCAGACAATTGAACTCTCTTATTATAACAGTACTGGCTAATCGAGACAAGCTAAACCAATCATAATTCCAAAAAAATTATAATAGCCTTAGGCAAGTTAACTAGCTTGATTAACTTCATATGACCCAATGGGTCAACCCAACTTAATCTACAAACCAATGTTAAGTCAAATTTGATTAAGCAAAGCTTAAGGGGTTAATCTTTGCAAAACCCATTACAAGCTGGACTCTAATCCAACTCATCGAGATTAGGGGTGATACAATATAGCTTAAGCCTACATAAAACATAAAATGAACAAGGAAAGAGCTTTAAGAATCTATCATAAAATAAATGATAACGCATGATTAAAAGTTGTTAAGAAAAAGATAATTTTTGATGCTCCAACAAAATTTAATGTATAACTTTTTTGCATCATATTTGTATATCAAAAATATGACCGTATAAATGTCGAGGAAATTTGATAGGTTTTAGGGGATTGCATTGAGACAGTCAAAAGAGTGAGACAACAAGCATCAGTCCTTTCGATCATACTATGGGCCGACCAATAGGAGGCACCAGATATGAAGGGCTGCCAACAATAGCTAGTTCTCTCGACTGATTTAAGGATTCTTCAAAGAGATGACTAATGGGCACCCAAATGTCTTTTCAATCCTCTCAGAAGTCCTCTTGTCTAAGGAAAGCTACCTATCAGATTACAATGATCACTCTCTACCTAACGATCCAAGTTCACTTTAACAAAAGGGCCTTGATACTCTCGAGGATGACGGCAGAAGACCTTCTAGCTGACCGATGACATTTCAACAAATCTTTTAGCCGATCTAAGACTTCTTAGCTGACCGAATGAAAAAATTACCAGACCATTAAATTCCCCCCTTTTTAGCAGTTATAAAAATGAAATGGTGCCAATGTCAGTTATAGATATTAATGGGTCCCAGATTCAGTTATAAATATAAAAATGTGTAATAATAACTTGTAACGTCTCTATTAAAGTATGAAAAAATATGTAACTTTACTAGATACTTGAATCATAAATGAGTGGTTATTTATTCAAGAAAGGACTATTGAATTCACACTCTCAGAACTTGTGTTATTTTGCACTCTGCTTCTCTATCGCTCTCTCTCTCTCTCTCTATGCTTTCCTCTCATTCGTCACAAGCTCCATACCTTAAGAGTGATCTACATGAAATTTTTTGATTTAACATCCTAAAAGGTGCGATGAGTGTAATCATATCATAAACAAAAAGATTAGCGTGTCATAGAGAAGGAACTCACTGGGGCTGCTCATTTTGTGTAGCCTTCTTCATTTCTCCGTTAGCTTGATGTCATCATTTTTGTTAAGGAGTCATAAGTTTGTTTTACGTTATATTTCCCTCTTCTCCAAATAATTCTCCATCTTAGCTCGTGTACGTGAACTAAGAGATGAGAAATCAGGGGACTAGAGCAAAAAATAATAGGAACAAACAAAAGAAGTGTACTAGAGGCTTTCAAAAAGTGAATTTTTGCATTGATAGTTCCAAAGTGTTAGTCCAAATTGAGATAAGCTTGGAATGGTTTAGAGAAA
>JXCR01040904.1:653539-668990 GCA_002079205.1 Phalaenopsis hybrid cultivar
CTCAGGGTTGTTGGTTTCCCAAATCTATGTAGTCCTAGAGGTGGCCACACCTGCTTGGACCAGAAGATTCCCATTAACAGTCATGGGTTCCATGAGATTTTCGTAGACCTGGGTCTCTAGGGATCAAGTTGCATTTGGTGATCTTTGTTGTTAAGNCCAGGGTTGTTGGTTTCCCGAATATATGTAGTCCTAGAGGTGGCCACACCTGCTTGGACCAGAAGATTCCCATTAACAGTCTGGGTTCCATGAGATTTTCGTAGACCTGGGTCTCTAGGGATCAAGTTGCATTTGGTGATCTTTGTTGTTAAGGTTTCATTTAAGTTTTAATGTCTTTTTCAAATTTTAGGGATTGAAAATTTTAGTTTTCTTAAGACTTAATGGCCGATTATTTTTTTTTATTTATCATTTTGTGTTTTAACTTTGTTATTTGGGATGACTCAGTTAGGATCCCATTGTTCCATCGTCCTGGGGTCATTGGGGTTTCTGGATTGATAAGTCACAAATGTTTGGAAAAATTTTGTTAGCATCATTGAGTTGCCTCCTCCAAAATACCTTCTAAAACCAGGTTACATTTTTTTCTTTAAGTTTAAGTTATAATGTTTTTTAGNTGCCTCCTCCAAAATACCTTCTAAAACCAGGTTACATTTTTTTCTTTAAGTTTAAGTTATAATGTTTTTTAGGGTAAATTATTATGTCATTTCATTTTGGTTGGTTTGGTACCTTAGCCCAAATTATCCCTGACTGAGGCTAAGTGTGCTTTTGTTCATGTATGAGAATTCAAACCTTGCTTAACCTAAATTCAACTAGGTCTAGGTTGATTTTGTGTTAGTTAAAGTTGGGTTTAACTAATCTAAAGTGAGTCTCTGAGTAATTAAAGTTAGCCCGAATTAGGTTGGTTATCTCTCATATTTTCCTCAAACTTGTTTAAATCGATTAGAGTTTAATAGGATTAACCCAGGTTGACATAGTTTGATTGAGGTCAAACTGGACTTACGTGGCTTAGGTCGACTTAAGGTAAGACATGTTAAACCAAGTTAGATTAACTTAGGAAAAAAAACAGGCTAAACTAAGCTGATCCAAGTTAAACGTCCTAGGTTGAATCAATCTTTATGTTAAATTAGACTTGGGGGAAGCCAAGTTAATTTTGACATGAGTTGTCTTGGTTTAGAATTTAATCCACCCTTAACTAAATTGAGGTTAAAACATAAGTGAAGCTTAAATTTGAGCCTCAAAGTAGCTCGTGTTAGGTAAGGTTGACCTGAAGATTAGGTTGACACAAGATTAGTCATGTTGATCTGAATGTTTAATTGAGTTAACCCAAGCTCAGTCAGGTTCACCACCCATTGATCCAGTTGGATTGGATTAACCTGAGTTAGATCAGGTTGAGTCTGATGGTTGAATTGAATTGGGTTCACCCAAATTAGGTCGGATTAACCCCAGTGGTTGAGTTGAATTGGGTTCACCCAAGTTAGGTCGGATTAGCCCAGGTGATTGAGTTAAATTGGGTTAACTCAACTTAGGTCGGGCCAACCCGGTGATTCAATTGAATTGGGTTAACCCAAGTTAGGTCAAATTAACCTCGTCGGTTCAATTGAATTGGTTTAACCTGAGTTAGGTCGAGTTTAACCAATGACTAAGTTGAATTGGGATCTAAAATCTCTTAGAATTTCTTTCTTTATGTGAGGGGAAACTACACACCCCACTCATTTGAGTATCTCGCCAACTGAACAACCTTCTTTGGAAGCTGGTCTCTGAAAAGCTTAACTGGCTCGGGAGATAGGAGCAGGCTTTTTACTCTCCCCACCATGTCCATGAGGTGATGGTAAAGTAGCGGTGATCTTCTGGATACTTTCATACCCATTAGTATCCATTAAGGGATGGAACCTACTCCCTTGCAGAAGTGGATAGATCTCCAGCAATCTTGACTTATCCCGGTGAGGAACTTCATCAACAGGTACTTCTTTAGAAATCTAGGCTTCAGTAGCTCTCTGAACCTTTCGGCTATGGTTTCTCCTTTGGGTTCAAGTTAACGGTGTGGTCTTCAAACTCGATCCAATTTTAAATACTGACGGCAGGACAACCAATCCTTCAGTCGTGGTCTTGAACGATCATAAATTCTTTTCCCTTAGTAGAAACACGAGCAGCAAGCTTGGTAGGTGATGCAGTGGCAATATTCTTGAGCTTCTTGTAAGAAGGGAAGTCTTGGCGCAGTTCAAGTTAAACTCGGCAGACGGTTCCTGAACCTCTGGAGTGGCAACCTTCATTACGAAAAATGGGGCTTTCCCAAGAACGACCTCGAGATCTTCAAATATGAATCTGAACTTGATGGTGGGAGCGACATTGCGGGTGATGCAGCTCATCAACAGGTTGCAGGAAAAAAGTGNATGGGGCTTTCCCAAGAACGACCTCGAGATCTTCAAATCTGAATCTGAACTTGATGGTGGGAGCGACATTGCGGGTGATGCAGCTCATCAACAGGTTGCAGGAAAAAAGTGACCATTGGGAATGCTATTGTAGCAACTTCAAAAAAAGAAAGCTCTGGGGTTAGCTATTTGGCCAATACCTCATAATCTTAGTGTGAGCACTAAAAATTAATAGAGGACAATCTATAGACCAGGTAAGTCTTTATTTAATATGTTGAGATTTTAAGATTTTAGTAAAAAAAGTTTCAAAGTAGAAAGATTTAATTAATATAAGGAAAATTAAAGAGCAAGCACAACACGACACAATCCGATTTAATTTGAAAAATAACAAATCAAACTCAAAAGGGAAAAAAAACGAAGTTTAGGACCCAGTGCGGGACCAAATTTATAACGCACAATGCCCAGATGGAACTAGTCCATCAGCACACCTATTGGGATGGATTAAAAAGTCCTTAATGGCATACTGAATCTTCTTGCACAAGGGTGAATGAAGAGTCAGCTCTGAAGTTCAAATAGTTGACCGTACTTTCCCAAGACAGAAATGGGTAAAGCATTCCAACGAAAGATGAATAATTTCATTCATGAGGGACATGAACACATTATCGATATATGAAGATAATATTTCCTGATTTATATGAAGAGAGAAGTTATTCCCTAGCAGAGTCAGCAGAAGCTGTCGACACTAAAAAGTTGAGGAGTTGCCCGTTGGAAGTTGTCGGCCGCCGGAATCGAAATCCCGTCGCCCTCTTCAGAAAGGCATTTAATTTATGTATATATATATATATATATATATATGTATATATATATATATATATATGTATATATATATATATATATANTCAATCTATAGACCAGGTAAGTCTTTATTTAATATGTGGAGATTTTAAGATTTTAGTAAAAAAAGTTTCAAAGTAGCAAGATTTAATTAATATAACACGACACAATCCGATTTAATTTGCAAAATAGCAAATCAAACTCAGAAGGAAAAAAAGCGAAGTTTAGGACCCAGTGCGGGACCAAATTTATAACACAAAATGCCCAGATGGAACTAGTCCACCAACACACCTATTGGGATGGATTAAAAAGTCCTTAATGGCATCCTGAACCGTCTTGCACAAGGGTGAGTGAACAGTAGGCCCTGAAGTCCAAATAGTTGACCATACTTTCCCAAGACAGAAATGGGTAAAGCATTCCAACGAAAGATGAATAATTTCGTTCATGAGGGACATGAACACATTATCGATGTATAAAGATAATATTTCCTGATTTATATGAAGAGAGAAGTTATTCCCCAACAGAGTCACCAGAAGCTGTCGACACTAAAAAGTTGAGGAGTTGCCCGTTGGAAGTTGTCGGCCGCCGGAATCGAAATCCCGNAAATGAAAGAGCACTATACCTCAAATCATGTATCTATCCCAAAAGATAAACACAACACTTGAGGATGAGACTCGATCAAATAAACTAAGAAATATATGATATTTGTTTGGTCTACGAAAACCATTTTATTTGCCGACAATTTTTCCTATTTAATGCGAGGAATTAAATAGGGTTTATATTAAGATGGGTTCGAAAAAGCTTCCTATAAGGGCAAGCCCCTATAGTTATATACATCTTAGATAACCGAAGTCATCTAAAAAAACTCTCAATAAAAATCAGGGAATATTATCTTCAAAGAAGTCAAAAGGATAGGACTTTTCAATGCGATCGGACGAAGGGGTGTGAAAAGGGAATGGTTCAAATTTGGAACATTTATTGTAGAATCCAAAGGAGGAAGAACTAGGGGATGTCACAGATCCAGAGGAAAACCTTAGCGACTTTCCAATCTATCATATTGTTTGGCTTTGGTTTTGAGGAGAAATTATCTAAATATTTCATCCTGTCAATTTTATTAATTTAGGGTTTACACCCGTGTGAAGCAATCACATAAATAGCATGAAATATGTGAGGATTTAAATCGTGACGGATGACAACCTCAGAATCCTAAGACGAGTTAGTGCTTAGATTGTACAGCAGAACTATACAAAGGCCTAAAGAAAAGATTGAGGATTTATGCTGCATAAACAAACAACCTCGAAGTCCTATGGCTTGTTATTTAAGTCAAAGGAAAGATATGTTGTTGTAGATCCTCCTACTGTTGAAGATGGCCGTGCTGCCCACAATGTTAGCTTCAAGTTTCTTGCCATGACAATTTTAAGTTTTCTATGTATCAAGTTATAATGTCAAATCAGATGTCCCTATGGTTATGTTTCCTTAAATGTTATGGGGCATATTAAAGTTGATTAGAGCGACACCGGTTAGGATCCTACGGTTCCCACGTTCCGGTATCACTATTTTCTTTCAGATTCACTTAATCTAAATGAATTTATTAAACTCAACTTAATGAGTTTTGTACTTTCAATTAGACCGTGGGAAATCTCGTTAGTAACCGTAGGTTACCTCCTTCTAGGGATTTCTGATCATCTAATAAAAAACGTCTTAATTTAGTTACAATTGTTATTTTGTGATGTTTGTGATTAAATTTTGAGTTGTCTTATATTTTGAATGTTGTGGCGGTAAATTTTATCTTGGTTGATTTTAGTTTTGGTTTTGGTTTGGATTGATCAAATGAAAGATGAATTTGAGTTTAAGATTGAAATTGAGGGGAGTTGGGGCCAAATTAAGTTCAATTGAAGATTCTAAATTGGTTTTGGGGACAAGAGGTCGAGTTGGGTAGTTTGGTGAAATTGAGGTGCCATCCACCCTGTTTGAACTATGAACCGATGGAATCTCCATTTGGGTCTTCTATGTACTGGTCTTATCTAAACCCTAACATAAGGCTGGTGGGTCTAGGAGACCATCTACATGAGTGTCCCAAAATATCAAGGGATCAAAGTCAATAAGTTTGGGTTTAAGGTAGTGACAGTGAGTGCAAGTGAGTGAACAAGTTCCAGACCACATCCAATGTCAACCCTAAGGTCAAGCAGTCCTATGTGAACTCCCTTGAGCTCCTCTACAGTGGCCCCACCTTATTGGGTTAAACCAAGTTAAGTTGGGTTCACTTGATGGTTCAATTGCAGTGGGTTAACCCGAGTTAAGTCAGATTAACCCTGGTGGTTCAAATGAATTAGGTGAACCTGAGTTTGGTTGGGGTAACTCATTGATTTAGTTGGATTGGGTTAACGCAAGCTAGGTTAGGTAGACCCATTGATTCAGTTGAACTAGGCCTAAGTTAGGTTAGACCCATAAGAACTTAGGTTTGACTAAGTCCATATTTAGTTAGATATAGGCTAGGTCTAGGTTGGGCTGGACCTAAAGAAAGTTCAAGTTGAACTAAGTCTACATTTGGTTGGACTTACGATGGTTTATGTTTAAATGTAAGTTATGTTAGAACCATGGTTGGTTCATTTTTTAGGTCTAAGGAGGATAAGACCTAATAAGTTAGTTGATATTTGGTTCTAATGTTGGTTAGACCCAAACAGTTCCATTTAGGTCTAATGTGGGTTAGACTTAATAGTTTAGGTTAGGCTAAATTTAGCTCTAACTTGGGTTAGACCTAAAGGATGGTTGATGTTTGGCTCTAATGCGGGTTAGTCCCAAGTTTGAGCTAGGACTAATTTAGGTTAGAACTATGGGATGTGTTAGGTTTGATATGAGTTAGACCCAAAAGTTGGACTAGATCTAATTTTGGTTAGACCTAGGGTTTGGGGTAGGTCTAAGTGGGTTAGACCAAAAGGTTAAGTAAGGTCTAATTTTTGTTAGACCTAGGGATCAGGTCAGGTTTATGATGGGTTAGACCAAATGGTAGTGTTAGGTCCAATGTAGGTTAGAGCCAAAAGGATGGCTAAGTTCAAGTTATGTTAGACTTAGGATTTGGATTTAGGTCCATTGTAGGTTAGACCAAAGAAGTTGATGAGCCTAAGTTAGGTTAGACGTAGGAATTGGAATTAGGTCTGGGGTAGGTTAGACCTAAGAAGTTGGCTAAGTCTAAGTTAGGTTAGACATAGGATTTGGATTGAGGTTCAACATAGGTTAGACCTAAAAAGTTGGCTAAGCCTAAGTTAGGTTATCCTTAATTAGATGTACTTTATATTAGACCTTAAAGGGTGACTAAGTCCAAGTTAGGTTTGACATAATGTTTTGGTTAGGTCTAAGATGGGTTAGACCCAAGGATGGAGTAGATATAATTTAGGTTAGATCTAGGTTTTAGGTTAGGTCTAAGATTTAGACCTAAAGGGTTGGACTTGGTCTAATTTTGGTTAGACCTAGGGTTTGAGTTAGGTCTAATTTATGTTAGACGCCATATGATAACCAAGTTCAAGTTGTGTATTTTATTTATTTTACTTAATCTTATTTTGTAAACCTATATTTATCTATAAATCCATGTGTTTTTTTGTCTTCCCCATGAGATCTGCATAGTTTCATTTGTCTTTATCCTTGCAATGAGGAATAATTATGTGTAGGAATAAATTTTAGTAGAAGTGCTTTTAATTTCATAAAATCTAACCTATCTCTTTTCACACATGGAATTGTAAAGCTAACAGGATCTTTAAGCTTTTCAAGAAGCTTCTTCTGAATAATTGCACTACACTCCTCACTAAGTGCAACAGTTTCATTATCCTTAAACTTCCTTTTCCTGTTGAGAACATCCTTCATAAACTTTACATAGCTTGGCATTTGTTCTAAGACTTCAACAAATGAAATAACACTCTATGTACATTCTTTATGTACTCATCTCATATGTCTAACACTCTATCCTTTGAGCATGACCTAAAGGAATTTTTGGGATTCAACACCTAGCATTGTTAGCCCTAACATTTGTTAACCAACATGGATTGACAAGTATGAAAATGCTGGACTATGGATGATTGGTAAGAATGAATGAATGCGAACGACCAAATGAAAGTCGCAAATGAATTTGAATACAATGGGAAGAAGCTTTGACTCATGTGCCAAATATCCATTTGAGTTTGAAGAGTAAATCTTCAAAAAAAACTGGACTTTAATAATGATGTCACCAAAACTTTGGCTAGGTGCCCATAAAAGCCTGGGTATCATGATGGCCTAAACCTGTTTATGTGGAGGAATTGCTTGTTGCAAAACCGGAGTATTAACTGTGATGGCGATCCTAATCCGCTCCTCGCCAATCCTTGCTTGTCATTATACAACAATCTCTTTTGACATGACAGCTCTATCTCTCTCTACTCATTGTGAGTGACCCATATACAGAATGATATTCAACAATAAACAAATTCATTTGCCCAAAACTCAAAAAGAAAAAACATCGACAAACTATTATCCGATTTAATTTTTAATAAAAGATTTGTTAATCTTTAAGAAAGAGTCAACTTTTACCTGCTTAATTATTACTTATTATTGCAACCCGACCAATCAAACTTCTTAGAACAATCCTAACACTTCAATAATTCCAGCCAATTAGAGAACATAAGGCCATTTATAACCCAACCCTGTTGCTGCAACATTATTATTCAAATAAAAAAACACACCAGAAAGCATAAGGCCATTTATAACCCAATCCAAATACAGAGCAAAGAATCATAATGCTCACTTCCTCCTCCCTTTCTTCCTCTTCAGCTCCACCCAGCATGCCATCATCGCCANACACACCAGAAAGCATAAGGCCATTTATAACCCAATCCAAATACAGAACAAAGAATCATAATGCTCACTTCCTCCTCCCTTTCTTCCTCTTCAGCTCCACCCAGCATGCCATCATCGCCATCACCGTCGCCGTTGTGGTCGCCGCCGCCTCTTTCAAACAGTACCGACCTCTCCTTGGACCTCTCCCTGACTCTAGCTTCCCCCACAACATCCTCCTCCTCCTCTTCCCCATCCTCTTCCCCTGCAACACCCCCGCTCCCGCACCAAAAGGACTTGCGCCTATTTCCCTGTCTCTTCTGCAACAAAAAGTTCCTTAAATCTCAAGCACTCGGCGGCCACCAAAACGCCCATAAGAAGGAGCGCAGCGTAAGCTGGTCCACCCACCACCTCTTCCTTCATCAACCAGCACTGCTAGCTGCCACCACAACATCTCACGGCTGCCGCTCCGCCACGTTCGTCCCATACATGACATGCCGCCCCGCCCGCTTCGCCACTGCCGGATATGACCTCGCAACGGCAATGGATTCCGGCGAGGGGTACGAGACCATGGATTTGCTTAACTGGCAGAGAAGCTCTGTTCTTACTCATTGGGATAGTAATGTACAAGCTGTTGATAGCATTCCTGTTGCAGAGGAAGAGGAGGCAGAAATTGATCTTTCCTTGAGGCTTTAGGTGAGGATTGATGTCCTCTCTTTTTCTGGAAAATTATTATTTTTTTTTTCTAGTATTTTGTCATTCATGATGTTACTTGAATAATATGATAAATATGAAATTATCATCTTACTGTCGTTGAACGACCCACATGATCCGACATGTGTTTTTGGCTAATGCAATTGGTTGGTGCAGAAATGCTTTAAATTAGCTGAACTAAAAAAAAATCTTGAGTATTTTGTTGGATTATTTATTACAATAAAAGACATTTTGCATAGATGAAGCTGAACCTTTCTTCTCCTTGTAGGGTATAAAATAAATGTTTTGCTAACTTTTTGATATTTGACATGACCCAGCTTTTGTAGTGGCGACAGGTTGGGTGAAGAAAAGGAAAGTGCCTTTTAATTATAAAAAATGCTTTATAAGGTATTTATATTTATTGATTAAGTGGTGTATTGTGACAGTTTGGGACACATGCATGTGAAGCTTGCGGGGGAGAAAGAAACCAAAGGGAAGGGAATATAAAAGGTAAGGCTGAAATGATGCGGCCGCAAATGTACTGCGGTGATGGGGGCTGATCCGACAATTTGGCTCCGAATTATTTTACAGCTCATTTTTGGAAAATTTTATGTGATTATGGTGGATCGTCTCATGATAGTTTGTGGATAGGAACCTTGTAAGATTCCTACTGTCAATCATTGCTACTTTTACGCCAATGTCCTATATGGTCATTTCTTTTCAAAAAATTTTTATTTGTGTGAAAGAATTGGTGAACTCTTTTGGCGCATTGTGTGTATGATGAATTTTAAGATGTTTGGGGATTGCTGTAAATTGTAAAGCTTGTAAATTTTACTATAAAAATAAAAGTAAATAATTAGATGAGAGAGAAGGTGAGACATAATTTTTGGTAATCTTTTTAGATGTTCGTCATTGAGTGCTAGGCAGATGTCATGAAATCATGTATTAAGGCACTCTTATGTCATTCTTAATTTCTATGTAAAGTTAATGCTGTATGAATGAATGTTTTTAGAGAAGATCAAAGGATTTTAAGCAGCTTGGTTATTCCTCTTCTACGCCTCTCGTTTTCCTCTTCTAGGCCTCTCTCATGTGTTAGTGGCTCCCTTTTAACTTTCTCTCCATCTAATCAAAGCTAGAGACCCATTCTAATCATAGATAATCTTATTCATCTCCCTCTACTAGTGATATCCCCATTCAAGAGAAACAATTGATCTCTCTCCATAAGCTCTTCTATGATTAGCTTGTTAATAGTGACTCTTATATTACTTTTCATATTGGAGCCCATGTCCACCTTAATGAGAAACAATCGATCTCTCTCCATAAGCTCTTCTATGATTAGCTTGTCAATAGTGACTCTTCTAGATCTCTTCTAGCACTTTTCATATTGAAGCTCTGACTCTTTCTTTTTCTTCCCTCATCAATGATCCAAGTTGCTAGTTTTTTTTTTTTTTTTGCTATCAATCAGTCTCTCCTAAAACTCCCTCTCACCCTCTCCCTTCACAAAAAAACACACACACTCTAAGCCACCAAAATGGGCTTCTCACCACGCGCATTCTAACTTCCAATGCCACCAACTTTAATTATATTCAAAATGATGAAGAAGTGGTCTCCAACAAAAAAAAAATTCAGTACCAATTTATAAGTGATAAAAAAAGCATGGTCTAAATTCAATTTATAATTAACAAATGAGGAATATTTTCTCTTAAATTTTGCAAGCATTGGGACTTTGAAATGCTCTGGTCAAGTGCAATATGAGTCTTCATTGAAATTTCTTTTTTTTTTAATAAAATGGTCTCCACATATCAAGGAAGAATTTGCTTCCATCGTCATATGAATTAAAATTTTAGGTCTTCTCTCTTAGTGGGAATCCCACATCAATCTCAAATATTTGTTGTAAAGTAGGAGTCCTCTGACAATAAAAAAATTTGACTCATGTCTTCTAGGTTTTGTGTTAAAGTGTGTAAAGGTTCAATATTACCTCAAAAAAAAATATGAGAGAGCATATCTTCAAATTATATGTTGTTTGAAAACCTTCTACATGCGCAGACTATGGATCCTTCCTTCATGATGTCTCGACTTGCTTCAACAATCACTCGGCAACCACCCATATCGTCTGAATCACTCATAACAGGAGTAGGAATCAAGTTCTCTACTGACAATAAGGCTCCTCCATTCCTAAGGTGAAAAGTAAAAAATTTCCTTTTATATCCCTAAACCTTTCTCATATTATATGTATACATAACTTGAGCTCCATTATTAAATCCTCACAGCCCATCAAGTTTCCTTTCTCTCAAAACACTTTTCTTTATCTGAACTCCTCGATGAATTATCATAACATTAGTTTTTCTTTATATTAATCTCCCAACAGAAAAAAACTCATAACTCACTAGATAATATAACCCAAAGTAGAATCACCCTAAGATAGTCTAATCCTCCAACCTCCCAAAATCTGAAACTACAAAAATATATTGCTTTATCCCTCCATTGTAGCTTGGAATGTTTGTTTCTTTTATGGCATGGAAAGTTTCTTTCACAGCAGAAAGTTCATATTCTCATAGACTAAAAACCTTTTGTAAATTTAAGCCTATACTAACACCTTGCATTTTTTTAATGCCTTCATTACTCAATATCACACTCTATTCCCATGTGAAAAAACATTCTGTGCACTTCACTATCTCTGAACCAGAATATTTGGATTAAGAGAAATAGATAAAACAAAGTGCTTCTCTGAGCTGATCTTGGGCAAGCAAGCTATTAGTGTAGAGGTCACCTACAATTAATCTTCACTCAATTTTTTATTACAGTTGTTTATTCATTTGATTCCCTTCTAAAGAAAGAAGCTTGATGGCTCTTCATTATCACATTTTCCATTATCATTGACAAAGAATAGATCATGGATAATGACTTTATTGTTGCTTATTTTAAAATGAGAAGTTCTGAAGGAAGACCTTTATCACTTAACAAACTAAAAACTTTAATGTTTGTGTGCTTCAAAAGGACCTTTTCGACTAAGTTTACAAAGATTTACTTTCATGACATTGTCCAACCTCAGACTATATTATACAATTAATAGCAAGTTCGAAAAATCATTGTTTGATTCACTTTTTTTAAAAGTTATTCCAATTTCATACTATAATTTACTACCAAATTAATTATCTTACTATTCACCCTTAATAGTTAGATCTTCTAATAGTTTTAACCCTAAACATAAATTTCTATACGAGAACTATCTAATGAAATTTGATCCTTTATTCTCCTTATTTAACAAGATTAAGATGGAAATAATAAATGAATGTAGCTATCTATAACTCTAAATCCTTCCATAAAATTCTTGGTAATGGCCCACAAAGAATAAAAAACATTTTTTTCTCCCTTCAATAGAAAACTTATATCTTAGAGCTTAACATTATTCTGTAAGAGGTAAGCAATGATTTTTTTATTTATGCCATTCTCAAGCTTTATGGGTTTCTCAAAGTTATAAATCTAAATAGCATTTTTTATAATAGAATAAAATTTCACCCAAACCCAAGTCAAACCCAAAATCTCCAAATTGACCTTATTTCCAAATTCCACTAAATTGGTATTACAATTCAATTCAAAATCACTTAAAATACTTTCAAAATTTTTCATGACATCTCTCTACACCAAATTAAACATTTAATTGACCCAAATTTTAGCTCAACTTCTCCCCCAATTCAAAAAGCCCAAGCCCTTAAGTCATTCAAAAAGCCCAAGATTCAATTAAAAGCCCACATGACAATTTTTCTCCTCATCATCCATTTAATAAAAAATCATTCTCTAAGTTTCTAATTCATGCCAAAATCACTTCATATTAAACCTCATGACAAACACCATCAAAATACCCCATGAAATACAAAAATCATTTCTCATGCAAATTGACCAAGCCAAGGACAAGCCATGAAGTCATTCCCAAGCCATAGGTGAACCATATGAGCCTTTGCCACCTCACCAAGCTACTGATGACAAAAGGAAGAGCCACTTTCAAGCTCCCTTAAAAAAGTTTTTAACCATTTTAATGACACATTCTAACCTATGCTTAGCCAAATCCTTTGGAGAGGGACCTCTCCTCATTAATTAAGCTGAGCTAAATGATCTCCTCTTTAGCCCAAACCAGCCCTAGTGGGTGAGCCCAACCCAAATCCATGTTTTGACCCAAATTGACCCAAAAATAGGTTCCACCCCATTCCTCTTTAATCTAAGACCTTTACACATGGCCAATCCCAATTGATTTCACCAAAACCAAGCCCTGATCCCCCTATCAAAATGGTGACTTTACCCTGGCCGGTCAGCCACCTTGACTACTGAAAAACACCATGGCTAAGGACAAGCAAGGAGTTAAACTCAAAATTACACTCAACCAAGCTGGCTCACTCCANGTTCTAACATAACTTACATTTAAACATAAACCATCGTAAGTCCAACCAAATGTAGACTTAGTTCAACTTGAACTTTCTTTAGGTCCAGCCCAACCTAGACCTAGCCTATATCTAACTAAATATGGACTTAGTCAAACCTAAGTTCTTATGGGTCTAACCTAACTTAGGCCTAGTTCAACTGAATCAATGGGTCTACCTAACCTAGCTTGCGTTAACCCAATCCAACTAAATCAATGAGTTAGCCCAACCAAACTCAGGTTCACCTAATTCATTTGAACCACCAGGGTTAATCTGACTTAACTCGGGTTAACCCACTGCAATTGAACCATCAAGTGAACCCAACTTAACTTGGTTTAACCCAATAAGGTGGGGCCACTGTAGAGGAGCTCAAGGGAGTTCACATAGGACTGCTTGACCTTAGGGTTGACATTGGATGTGGTCTGGAACTTGTTCACTCACTTGCACTCACTGTCACTACCTTAAACCCAAACTTATTGACTTTGATCCCTTGATATTTTGGGACACTCATGTAGATGGTCTCCTAGACCCACCAGCCTTATGTTAGGGTTTAGATAAGACCAGTACATAGAAGACCCAAATGGAGATTCCATCGGTTCATAGTTCAAACAGGGTGGATGGCACCTCAATTTCACCAAACTACCCAACTCGACCTCTTGTCCCCAAAACCAATTTAGAATCTTCAATTGAACTTAATTTGGCCCCAACTCCCCTCAATTTCAATCTTAAACTCAAATTCATCTTTCATTTGATCAATCCAAACCAAAACCAAAACTAAAATCAACCAAGATAAAATTTNGAAACCAATTTAGACTCTTCAATTGAACTTAATTTGGCCCCAACTCCCCTCAATTTCAATCCTAAACTCAAATTCATCTTTCATTTGATCAATCCAAACCAAAACCAAAACTAAAATCAACCAAGATAAAATTTACCGCCATAACATTCAAAATATAAGATAACTCAAAATTTAATCACAAACATCACAAAACAACAATTGTAACTAAACTAAGACGTTTTTATTGGATGATCAGAAATCCCTAGAAGGAGGTAACCTACGGTTACTAACGAGATTTCCCACGGTCTAATTGAAAGTANGTTTTTTATTAGATGATCAGAAATCCCTAGAAGGAGGTAACCTACGGTTACTAACGAGATTTCCCACGGTCTAATTGAAAGTACAAAACTCATTAAGTTGAGTTTAATAAATTCATTTAGATTAAGTGAATCTAAAAGAAAATAGTGATACCGGAACGAGGGAACCGTAGGATCCTAACCGGTGTTGCTCTAATCAACTTTAATATGCNGAAAGAAAATAGTGATACCGGAACGTGGGAACCGTAGGATCCTAACCGGTGTCGCTCTAATCAACTTTAATATGCCCCATAACATTTAAGGAAACATAACCATAGGGACATCTGATTTGACGTTATAACTTGATACATTAGAAAACTTAAAATTGTCATGGCAAGAAGCTTGAAGCTAACATTGTGGGCAGCACGACCATCTTCAACAGTAGGAGGATCTACAACAACATATCTTTCCTTTAACTTAAATAACAAGCCATAGGACTTCGATGTTGTTTATTTACGCAACATAAATCCTTAATATTTTCTTTAGGACTTTGTATAGTTCTGCTGTACAATCTAAGCACTAACTCGTCTTAGGATTCTGAGGTTGTCGTCCGTCACGATTTAAATCCTCACATATTTCAGGCTATTTGTGTGATTGCTTCACACGGGTGTAAACCCTAAATTAATAAAATTGACAGGATGAAATATTTAGATAATTTCTCCTCAAAACCAAAGCCAAACAATATGATAGATTGGAAAGTCGCTAAGGTTTTCCTCTGGATCTGTGACATCCCCTAGTTCTTCCTCCTTTGGATTCTACAATAAATGTTTCAAATTTGAACCATTCCCTTTTCACACCCCTTCATCCGATCGCATTGAAAAGTCCTATCCATTTGACTTCTTTGAAGATAATGTTCCCTGATTTTTATTGAGAGTTTTCTTAGATGACTTCGGTTATCTAAGATGTATATAACTGTAGGGGCTTGCCCTTATAGGAAGCTTTTTCGAACTCAGCTTAATATAAACCCTATTTAATTCCTCGTATTAAATAAGGGAACTTGTCGGCAAATAAAATGGTTTTCGCAGACCAAACAAATATCATATATTTCTTAGTTTATTTGATTGAGTCTCATTCTCAAGTCTTGTGTTTATCTTTTGGGATAGATACATGGTTTGAGGTATAGTGCTCTTTCATTTAAACTATGAAAAATATAGGGTCGGTTTGATTTCATATTTCTCTAAAAACTATATATATATATATATATATATATAT
>JXCR01040904.1:671150-687441 GCA_002079205.1 Phalaenopsis hybrid cultivar
TGACTTTTAAACTTTTTGAGAATAAATTATAACCTCATTTCGGAGTCTTTTTAAGTAGTCTTAACTACTTAAGATGCTATAGGGACTTGTCCTTGTAAGAGGATGTGAAGTCTAGATTAGGTACATCAACTTGAATGCTCCGGTAGTTAGGTTTCATAAGGTCTCCTTCGCAGTTATTTCTCTAAACCATACCAAGCTTATCTCAATTTGGACTAACACTTTGGAACTATCAATGCAAAAATTCACTTTTTGAAAGCCTCTCGTACACTTCTTTTGTTTGTTCCTATTATTTTTTGCTCTAGTCCCCTGATTTCTCATCTCTTAGTTCACGTACATGAGCTAAGATGGAGAATTATTTGGAGAAGAGGGAAATATAACGTAAAACAAACTTGTGACTCCTTAACAAAAATGATGACATCAAGCTAACGGTGAAATGAAGAAGGCTACACAAAATGAGCAGCCCCAGTGAGTTCCTTCTCTATGACACGCTAATCTTTTTGTTTATGATATGATTACACTCATCGCACCTTTTAGGATGTTAAATCAAAAAATTTCATGTAGATCACTCTTAAGCTATGGAGCTTGTGACGAATGAGAGGAAAGCATAGAGAGAGAGAGAGAGAGAGAGAGAGCGATAGAGAAGCAGAGTGCAAAATAATACAAGTTCTTAGAGTGTGAATTCAATAGTCTTTTCTTGAATAAATAATCACTCATTTATGATTCATAGAGGTATCTAGTAAAGTTACATATTTTTTCATACTTTAATAGAAATGTTACAAGTTATTATTACACATTTTCATATTTATAACTAAATCTGGGACCCATTAATATCCATAACTGACGTTGGCACCATTTCATTTTTATAACTGCTAAAAAGGGGGGAATTTAATGGTCTGCTAATTTTTTCATTCGGTCAGCTAAGAAGTCTTGGATCGGCTAAAAGATTTGTTGAAATGTCATCAGTCAGCTAGAAGGTCTTTTGCCGGCATCCTCGAGAGTATCAAGGCCCTTTTGTTAAAGTGAACTTGGATCGTTAGGTAGAGAGTGTATCATTGTAATCTGATAGGTAGCTTTCCTTAGACAAGAGGACTTATGAGAGGATTGAAAAGACATTTGGGTTCCCATTAGTCATCTCTTTGAAGAATCCTTAAATCAGTCGAGAGAACTAGCTATTTTTGGCAGCCCTTCATATCTGGTGCCTCCTATTGGTCGGCCCATAGTATGATCGAAAGGACCGATGCTTGTTGTCTCACTCTTTTGACTGTCTCAATGCAATCCCCTAAAACCTATCAAATTTCCTCGACATTTATACGGTCATATTTTTTATATACAAATATGATTCAAAAAAGTTATATATTAGATTTTGTTTGAGCATAAAAAATTATCTTTTTCTCAATAACTTTTAATCATGCGTTATCATTTATTTTATGATAGATTCTTAAAGCTCTTACCTTGTTCATTTTATGTTTTTTGTAGGCTTAAGCTATATTGTATCACCCCTAATCTCGATGAGTTGGATTAGAGTCCAGCTTGTAATGGGTTTTGCAAAGATTAACCCCTTAAGCTTTGCTTAATCAAATTTGACTTAACATTGGTTTGTAGATTAAGTTGGGTTGACCCATTGGGTCATATGAAGTTAATCAAGCTAGTTAACTTGCCTAAGGTTATTATAAGTGCAAAGGTTAAAAGCATTGGTTATACGTAACATTTTTTTGGAATTATGCTTGGTTTAACTTGTCTCGATTAGCCAGTACTGTTATAATAAGAGAGTTCAATTTTTTGATTTTGCGCTAATTAAACATGTTCTCAAGGTGACTAGCTTGATTAACTTCTTTTTGACCGGGCCTATTTATTTTGCAGTATTCAGCACATATTCAAGGCGAACCAAAATCTTTGTAAGAACAGCGAAACAATAATATCAATGTTAATTTGGTGTGTTCGCTATCTAGTTGGACAGGAATAAAAACACATGTTTTTCACACTGTTGTGAGAGAATATATTTGTACGGCGTTCAAATATGTGAAAAGTTTTAAGATTTGAAAAGTATTTACGCACGGAGTACGCGTAAAGGTTATTCGAGAGGTATTGGAGAGTTATATCGGTATTATTGGGTTGATTAATTGGAGTTAATACCCCCCAATAACCTGACAAATCTTCCGAATAACAACAAAAAATACGAGTGTGGAATGTGGAATGTGGAATGTATCGAAAGGTTATTAGGAGATTATTTCGAGGTTATTGAAATTGGTACTAACTCCAATAACTTTTCAATAACTCAGTTATTGGAATAACTCCCAATAACTGAGTTATTAGAAGATTATTTAGGGGAGTACGCGCACAGAACTACATGTGTACTCTGCGCGGTGCGCTCGATTCCCATTTATCGACACATACGAACAACCACAAATTTGTTTCAGTTATAGGCACATAAGTGATGAAATTATTGCAGTATAGTGATAAAGTTCTTTTGGATAAGGATGAAGTTTTCGTGAATATCTGTAAAAACAATGTAATTCTTGTCTCCATCTATGATGATTTTTTCACAAGTAATAGTAATACCGGCAAAATATTCATCACTATATTAACATATTTTCAAACAATACTAAAAATAATTATGAAAATTAAAACAGCATTATGAAAAATTCTCGCATATAACGATGGTAATACAATAATAGCTCTGATGGGTATTTCGAAGGGCAATACGTCGAAGACTTTACTAACCCGGGAGGGTTTTACGATAAGAGTATTTGTTAGAAACAAAATTTATGAGGGATTTCTTTTAAAATGGCTAGAACTTTTTTTGAAAGATTAACATTGCATACAGCTCCATTCACATGTATTTTCATATTTAACTATACATCGATAATGTGTTATCATGAATCTCAAGGAGATTCAACATTTCGAAAGGCAGAAATGTAGTGAGGAGATCTAACATTCCAGAAGATCGAAAGGTATAACTATGGAGAACGCACTGACGGGAGAGCAAAAGACCCACTTACTTTACTAAATGTAACCCCCTAAACTAGGGCTAGATGCTGATCAGGTGTAAACCACTCTAACAAAGGACTAAGGTTAATTGAGTTGAGCAAAGAAACTGACCTCCCTATTGTGAATACCTAAAGAGATGAGTTCATTATCGTCAGTTGTCTCGTGGATGCCCCTGAGATTCCTCATCAGAGACTAAGTATTAGCAAAGACATAACCCACGAACATCTCGAATGACTCTCTTATTAATGAATGCGCTATCTATCATATCAAAGTGACTCACCCTCGACTCGATAGCACTTTTTCTATCGACAAGTGCTCTCCATTCAAGGATCAACGATGGACTATCACTCTAGAATATTCTATAAGCAAAGCCAAGTCAATTGCGTTAGACCTCCCGACCAGAAGACCATTGAAGGTCGACTAGCAACCCTGATTTAGCACCATCGAAGGAGCAGGTTTTCTCGAACCAAGTTCTACTAAATTTAGTCGATTCAGTCAAGGGATAGCTGGGCTTGAATCCAAGAAAAGGGAGGAAAGCTTTTATCCCAAGCATAAAATAAAGAGGCCTTTTCCAAGTGAAACCCTTCTATTGGCTCTCTAAGAGGCGGAAGTGATGCAAAGCCTCTCATTAGACAATAAGATTTTTTCCATGCCTAATGGAAACCAACCACTTATGTAGAAGAAGAAGTCAACAAATTTGTTGGTTTAGCTGTCTGGCACGACTGTGCCAGACCCTTAGCACGGGTGCACCCTAGCTTGCTCAGAGGGTTAGCGATGGTGCACCACACCTTAAAGCGTTTGAGCCAAGTTCTAGCAAGGGTGCCTTTGGTTCCAGTGCGGGTGAAACTAGTATGACCCGAGTAAGCCCAATATTGAGCACAGGCACGTCATTCTCGAGTTTCTTCATCAAAATGGCTGCTTTGGTTGTTCGTGCACTTAGTTTGGGTGTGAGTGTACCCAAATTTAGCACGGGTATGCCTAGTCTTAATCATGGGTGCGCCTTGCGTGATCTAAGTTTCATCCGTTGAAGAGTTTTTTTATGTGTCTTCTTGGCCTTAAAACCTTTGGATGAATGAGATTTGGTCATGTCCGCCCTAATAGACATCGATTCCAAGATGCAGCAATGATTGGTGCCAATTAAGTACATTCATTCTCAATAGTGGTTGGGCTCTCTCTAGAAAAATCGAATCATTACCCACCTCAACTTTGTATTTTAAACACATACCAGAAGACCCAAATGGATGTTTAGAACTACACGACATTGAGAACGACAAATGAGCAATATTGAGTCATTTATGAGGACATCATACTCATGTGACATAAAAAATGGTTGCCAACATGGGTCAGGAAAGACAATATTAGAGCTTGTCATGCTTCTTGAAAACTAGTCAATAAAATTTTGAAAGTTTAATTATGTTAAGATACAAAGCACGAGGACTAACATCTAACCTATGAGGAAGATAAGTTGGGAAAATTAGAAAGGATAGTGATGGAGCTTACCATTTATGCTAAGAAGTAAAAAGATAGGACTAAGATCCAATCCTAGGAGATATACAAGATGATTAGATAAAAAAAAATAGTGTTGGAGCATCATTCATCGTAAAAGCTAATCAACAATGAAGATTCCTATGATGAAAAGATAAGTTGGTTTTATTTTTTTGAGGAATTTTTGTTCAATTTTATTTAGATTTCATGATGTAAATTTGTGTTGTACCTGAACACAATAAGAAAGAGAATGCATTAACTTATTCTCCGCCTAAGAGATCTACAGGGGCAACTTGTTCAAGATTGATAATATAAGGATCTAAACTACAAGTAAGTGAGATAGTCTGTTTAAAGCAGAAGGTTTATGGATTGATATCTATCTTAAGCTCTGACATGGTTGTATTATAAGTTAGGCATTGGATTTTGGGCTTCTAATGGCTTTTCTATATTGTAAAGTTACTAAACCGAAGAGTTGCACATACTTTACTAGCTGTAAAAGTTCAAGACATTTACTTATTAAATCCTATGCGAAGATTGAGGTTAATAAACCAAGAAGTAGAAAAAGTTGTGTAGAATGTGTCAATTTGTGTTGGTTTGTTATTAGTTTTGTTTACATGTTCAATGACTAAAACTAAGAAAGGTTCCTAGCAAGGATGTTGTTCGCTCCATAATTAGTTTAAATTACTCAATGAAGTGTTTTTTCATATCCAAAAATATAATAAAAGTAGTGAACCAAGTTGCTCAGCCTGGGGGTCGCGTCAGGTTTTAATCATGATAATGGAGAGCTAATGTCAGCCCGTTCCTCTTGTACACGCTAGATAGGCTTAGCAATCCTAACTTAATAGTGGCACTCCTTGGATTTACAAAGCCAAGGCATCAATCTATGTTGAGGTCAGTGTGTCAACAAAACTAACTAACCCAAGAAATGAAAGATATGTGTTCGGTGTCCAATGATCCAGACTAAGTTAAGAAATTTAGCTTAACTAAGAATTACTAACCCAAAGCATTCCCCTACATTAGTAGCCACAACTGTAACTAAAATCATGAACGTGATCTCATCATGATGGTGTCATATGAGACATGCTCCAACTTTCAATGGATCATCAACAAGATATTTGGAAAGAAGTTATCAATACAAAACAAGATCTAACTGACTTATCCCTAGGTTTTTAATGAATGCGATAGATGATAGTGGCTATACTATAGGCTTAATGAATCAAGGCGTGAATTGCATGACCAACCTTTTTTTATTATCAGTTCATGAACATGGGAAAGGAAATTGTATTTTGTAGCATTCAACAAACTATATGATTGGAAAGGTGCCCATTAAGTAATCCTAGATATACAAGTCTAAAGTGTTGAATTGATTAGATCTAAAAATCCATCGACATCAGCTAGCCATACTAGCTTTAATAATTTAGTCCATTCTAAAATCAAGTGTGTTGTTCTAGGATAGAGTCAAGAAATGATTGACTCTTAGGAGTGGTTACATAATAACCATATCCTAGTTTTACTCAGTTGGGTATCATTTTTATCAGGGCCAGATGTAGAACAACCAAATTTGTAGGCTCTAAAGGATGTAACAAAGCATCTTACTAGTGTGTGATAAGTTGAACTTAGAGAAAGTTTTTTAAGACAATTACTTTAACTCACAATTATAAACTTAAAGGATTAATTTACAAAACCAGCCATGTCTGGCATGGAATTAATCAACCTGGTCACATTATGATGGTGCACGTGTGACATACTCCAGCTTCTCGTGAACCAAAACCAAACTTGTAGATGGTTTTGGTAAAATTAAACGATGTTGGGGAACTTTCTTTTGGTGTGTGATGAGTGCGCTGGATGAAAGTAAGACATACCTTGACATAGATTTACTAACTCAATGGATTGAAAGTTGTAGGATAGTCAATAAACTTAATTACATTGTGTTGGGGCCACATGTAAAATACTTAAACTTCTAATTANAAAATTAGAAAGGATAGTGATGGAGCTTACCATTTATGCTAAGAAGTAAAAAGATAGGACTAAGATCCAATCCTAGGAGATATACAAGATGATTAGATAAAAAAAAATAGTGTTGGAGCATCATTCATCGTAAAAGCTAATCAACAATGAAGATTCCTATGATGAAAAGATAAGTTGGTTTTATTTTTTTGAGGAATTTTTGTTCAATTTTATTTAGATTTCATGATGTAAATTTGTGTTGTACCTGAACACAATAAGAAAGAGAATGCATTAACTTATTCTCCGCCTAAGAGATCTACAAGGGCAACTTGTTCAAGATTGATAATATAAGGATCTAAACTACAAGTAAGTGAGATAATCTATTTAAAGCAGAAGGTTTATGGATTGATATCTATCTTAAGCTCTGACACGGTTGTATTATAAGTTAGGCATTGGGTTTTGGGCTTCTAATGGCTTTTCTATATTGTATAGTTACTAAACCGAAGAGTTTCACATACTTTACTAGCTGTAAAAATTCAAGACATTGACTTATTAAATCCTATGTGGAGATTGAGGTTAATAAACTAAGAAGTAGAAAAAGTTGTGTAGATTGTGTCGATTTGTGTTGGTTTGTTATTAGTTTTGTTTACATGTTCAATGACTAAAACTAAGAAAGGTTCCTAGCAAGGATGTTGTTTGCTCCATAATTAGTTTAAATTACTCAATGAAGTGTTTTTTCATATCCAAAAATATAATAAAAGTAGTGAACCAAGTTGCTCAGTCTGGGGGTCGCGTCAGGTTTTAATCATGATAATGGAGAGCTAATGCCAGCCTGTTCCTCTTGTACACACTAGATAGGCTTAGCAATCCTAACTTAATAGTGGCACTCCTTAGATTTACAAAGCCAAGGCATCAATCTATGTTGAGGTCAGTGTGTCAACAAAACTAACTAACCGAAGAAATGAAAGATATATGTTCGGTGTCCAATGATCCAGACTAAGTTAAGAAATTTAGCTTAACTAAGAATTACTAACCCAAAGCATTCCCCTACATTAGTAGCCACAACTGTAACTAAAATCATGAACGTGATCTCATCATGATGGTGTCATATGAGACATGCTCCAACTTTCAATGGATCATCAACAAGATATTTGGAAAGAAGTTATCAATACAAAACAAGATCTAACTGACTTATCCCTAGGTTTTTAATGAATGCGATAGATGATAGTGGCTATACTATAGGCTTAATGAATCAAGGCGTGAATTGCATGACCAACTTTTTTTTATTATCATTTCATGAACATGGGAAAGGAAATTGTATTTTGTAGCATTCAACAAACTATATGATTGGAAAGGTGCCCATTAAGTAATCCTAGATATACAAGTCTAAAGTGTTGAATTGATTAGATCTAAAAATCCATCGACATCAGCTAGCCATACTAGCTTTAATAATTTAGTCCATTCTAAAATCAAGTGTGTTGTTCTAGGATAGAGTCAGGCAATGATTGACTCTTAGGAGTGGTTACATAATAACCATATCCTAGTTTTACTCAGTTGGGTATCAATTTTATCAGGGCCAGATGTAGAACAACCAAATTTGTAGGCTCTAAAGGATGTAACAAAGCATCTTACTAGTGTGTGATAAGTTGAACTTAGAGAAAGTTTTTTAAGACAATTACTTTAACTCACAATTATAAACTTAAAGGATTAATTTACAAAACCAGCCATGTCTGGCATGGAATTAATCAACCTGGTCACATTATGATGGTGCACGTGTGACATACTCCAGCTTCTCGTGAACCAAAACCAAACTTGTAGATGGTTTTGGTAAAATTAAACGATGTTGGGGAACTTTCTTTTGGTGTGTGATGAGTGCGCTGGATGAAAGTAAGACATACCTTGACATAGATTTACTAACTCAATGGATTGAAAGTTGTAGGATAGTCAATAAACTTAATTACATTGTGTTGGGGCCACATGTAAAATACTTAAACTTCTAATTACCTGAATAAGGTTCAAATAAAATGTTACAATTGAGCTAAACTGAAAGGGATATGTGTGATTTGCCTTATCTTAGGTTTACTAGCCTAATAGATTTACAATCAACATAAGTTGTGACTAATTTGGAATCAACCAATTTGATCACATCACAATGGTGCCACATGGGGCATGCTCCAAGTTTCCATGGATCAAAAGAAAACTTCTTTCGGTGTGCAATATACTAAGTTGAGAAGATGCTTAGCCTAAAGTATTTATCTTTAGAGCCAACCCCAACTGGCCTAAGGTCAATTAACCTCTTTTCATTATATTGGTTCCATGTGAGGCATGCTCCAACATTTAATGGACCCAAAATAGTGTAAATTGGATTCATTATGCATTGTGTTTGTGTTAGAATTTTATTTTGCTAGGTTAATTCATTGAATTAGTGTGGTGAGACAGTTATTCTATTTTTGGACAACTGTGAGTTTTTAGTTATATATGTAGGACACTGCATTGGACATTACACCTTATCAAAATAATAATTGGGATAGCCTAAGGATGATATTCTTGACACTAAGAGAGGCCTTGATATTTGAAGGTTACAATTTTAATTGTCATATTTTGTTTATTTTCTTGTCTTTATGATTCACTATAAATGTTCATTTTTTATGTTTTTTAATTATTTATTTATTTGTTATTTTAGATTTATGCCTCAAAATTTAGAATGGAATTTTGATTTGATTGACTTGAATGCTTTAGAATTGAAAGCATGAGGACTTACATCAAACCTAACAGGTAAACAAAGTGATTTAAATCAAGTTAAAAAACATGGGGACTCATATCTAGCTTGAGAGCTAATTGAATGGGAGAAGCAAAATGAGATGATAATATACCAGGCCCAAATGAGATTTATTTGATTTATGCTTGATTTTGAAAATATTTGGCTTGAAGGTTTTTTTTTGATAATGTGATTGCTTATGTTTGCAAATTTGATTTGTTAATAAGATTATGAGTTCTTATAATTGTATTAGGTATAAGACACCCTCAAGAAGTTACAGCTTGCCCAATAATAGCCAACGTAAAAAGTTTTCAATTCTAAGATTTGGTTTTTATATAAAATTATTTGTTTGGTGAGTTTTAAGTTCTTTTTTTTTAGTTGTTTTAGGTATAAGAAAACCCTCAGGGAATTACACCTTGCCCAATAATGATAAACCAAAGAAAGTTTTTAATTTTAAGTTTTAGTTTTCATTTCAAATTTTGGAATCGATGTCCATTTCAAGAGTTTAGGATTTGATCCAAGTTGAAGAAGGTAAATGTTTGAGATTTTAAAGTTTAATTTCATTTGATTTCGGTCATTCAACCCATGTTTTCCTAACAGAATTAGAGATTCAGTGATTTTTAGTCTCCCATTAAAACTCTGAAGGTGAAATTTGTTAAGTAGAATGTTTTGATTTCTTAGTTTATGAATTTAAATATTATTGTAGGACTTAAGATTTCAACTGAATTTGGTTGGAAAAAATTCAACATAAATCAGACCTCAAATAAAAATTAGAATTTTCATTTAATATTTCAAAGATATTATAGCAATTAGACTCCCATAGAGTTTTGAAAATATTTTCCATGGGCACCAACATCTCTATAGGTAGTATCATTTGATTGATTGCAATTCTTTTCACCTCGACATTCTACTAATTGTTAGGAGCCAACCTAATAGTCTTTCTCTACTATGAGAAGAGATAGAGTGACAGATAAAAAAAGACATGTTGTTCATACTCAAATGAGGCTTGAAATTGAATGCAATCATGCACATTCATGTCACATTGTACTCCCCAATTTTGATTGATTACTCACCTAATTAATTTGTCATTTCAATCGTTGGCTCAAATGATGTATATAGTTCTCAACCAAAACTTTTTTATTTATATGAGTATGTAAAAGTCAGTTTAGGATAATTTTTCATTAATATCAAATAACTTGGTTATTTTTTTAATTACCATGCTCATGACTCTAAGCATTTTTAGATTTCTTAAGTTTATATATTTAGAATATCTTCACTTTCATTGTTATTTTAAATCAATTTAAGGGTTAAATAATTGATTAAACTTCTCCTAACCTTTCTTATTAACGCAATATCTTAAGAATTTCCTCAAGAAAGTGAGTATTACTAATTAGGGGACATGTTAGATACCCATTTTTTATTTATGCTCACCTCAAGCATCTTCTTAGGGAGATATGCTATTTTTTTAAGGATCAAGGCTTTCATTATTCCCTCTTTTATTATATTATTTTTCTCCCTCCCCCTTTTTTCTATAGTCAGCTAATAATTACAATATCCAGTTGAGCAAATTTAAGGATTTTGATTGCCTCGCTTTTCTTAATGATAGTTCGCAAAATTTCTTAACATGATTTCCCGACATATCATAAATCATTTGAAAGTTATGGTTCATTTTATTTGACTTTGTCATCACTTAAGAGATTTTAAAATATCCTTGACTAGCTTGTATTATTTTAATTATACTCTTTTAATTATCTTGAGACCTTTAAGGTTCAGGCAAAAATTATTAATGTGAAAAACTTGATTTCTTTAACGTAATACTTATTTATCCATTAATGAGCATTTACATCAAATCAAATTGTCAGAATTCCCTTAGTGAATCACAAAATATAGTCCATAATTTTACTATGTGAATTGCCTCCTTAAGGCGGTAAATAAGAAAAACTACATCCCCCCCCCCCCCCAAGCATGGCTTTAAGCATGTCGTAGAAGGGATAATAGAAAGTATCAACCCATGATCACAACATTGCTTAAAAGGGAATTTGAGTTCACAAACAACAGAATACAAGCAGATTACAATAACTGAATGCAAACCCAAATATGCCAAAATAAACATCCATTTTTCATCTACTCATTACTATCCTCTCCATCAATTTCATCACAATTCATGGTACAACAAGAAAACGGTGGTAATGTTTCGGGTCTCTGATGTAATTTGGATTAACCAGAACACAGTGAGACCTTTGTTCAGTACCAGTTTCATTTTTTCATTACATGCACAAGCTAGATCAGATGAGGTATTGATTTCATTAGTTTCACCTTGGATTTCCATGTCTCTTAAAACAGATTTATTCCTTGGATCTACTGTGTCTTGAATTTGTGGCATCTTCTTTGAATCATATGAAATATAGTTTAGAGAGGTGATACACAAAGTTTAGCTTGTGTTTTGATGGCTATCTTGGACATATCTTCCATGGTATTTTGAAGATTTGTCAAATATAAGGAAGAGCATAATATGACAATAGATATAAAACCCATGTTTTTTTAAAGTAGTTTGGGACAAAAGGAGGTACTCTAGGTGATAATTGGTGCAATATGTACATTAACAATCATGGGAGATCTGCATTTAGTGCCTAAATGTCATCCTTACGTGTTTTAAGACCCCTCTTTTCTCTATGGAACATAACTCCTACGACCCATAGAATCTCTGCAATCGAAGATCTTTCTAGCTTTTTAGTAGTTTGAATAATTCTATAGAGTACATTTACTGAGACTTTCTCTTTTTCATGCTAGGGCTCTCAAAGATAGAAAAAGGTGGAGGATATTCAGTTATTTTGTAGGCATTTTCTTATCCTTGTGCAACAGAGAGAGTGAAACCTATTTTCATTCAAGAAAGGGGAGGTTTCAAGCTCAACATAGTCAATCTCTTTCATTATTCATGTGACTCTTTTACGGAGTCTTTTATTATGATTTTTTCATTGAGTGTTGGTTAATGCATGAGTGAATATATTGAATGGACTAATCTTGAATATTATTGGTGTCTTAACTAGTTTATAGATATAATCAGGAGTTTTATTTATTTCTACATCTGTTTAGGATGCTGAAGAACATTAGTTGTGGTCACAGTAGTGGCAATCTCAACAGCTCTCCTTTCAATGGTGAAAACTCCTCTTTTGATTTAATGTTAAAATGAGTTGAAGATCGTTTATTATCAACAACTTGAAGTTCTACTATGGAAAATTTCAAATTGTCAAGACCCTTCCCAAACTTGATTGGGGACCCACCGTTCAGATCACTAGGGTCAAAGGCTAGCTTACTTTTAGTTCTAAGGTAGAAAATATGATTAGGAAACATGTTGCTTATAATGGTATAAAAAAAAAGCTATCAATAGAGATTTGACTATAGAATCTTTGAAAATTTCTTTGAAACTAAGATCAAATTTAGGAAATGCTTTCAATGGAGCATGCCTTGGAACCCTTACTCATTAAACAGAGTTTGAGCTAGCTGTCAGAAATATGAAGAACAAAGATACTGGATAGGTCAAAAGATTCGGGTAAGTTCACTAGACCTATGGAAAGTTCAATAGAATGATGAACAATTTACTTCATCCAAAANCACGATGGTGCCACATGGGGCATGCTCCAACTTTCCATGGATCAAAAGAAAACTTGTTTCAGTGTGCAATATACTAAGTTGAGAAGATGCTTAGCCTAAAGTATTTATCTTCAGAGCCAACCCCAACTGGCCTAAGGTCAATTAACCTCTTTTCATCATATTGGTTCCATGTGAGGCATGCTCCAACATTTAATGGACCCAAAATAGTGTAAACTGGATTCATTATGCATTGTGTTTGTGTTAGAATTTTATTTTGCTATGTTAATTCATTGAATTAGTGTGGTGAGACAGTTATTCTATTTTTGGACAACTGTGAGTTTTTAGTTATATATGTAGGACACTGCATTGGACATTACACCTTATCAAAATAATAATTGGGATAGCCTAAGGATGATATTCTTGACACTAAGAGAGGCCTTGATATTTGAAGGTTACAATTTTAATTGTCATATTTTGTTTATTTTCTTGTCTTTATGATTCACTATAAATGTTCATTTTTTATGTTTTTTAATTATTTATTTATTTATTATTTTAGATTTATGCCTCAAAATTTAGAATGGAATTTTGATTTGATTGACTTGAATGCATTAGAATTGAAAGCATGAGGACTTACATCAAACCTAACAGGTGAACAAAGTGATTTAAATCAAGTTAAAAAACATGGGGACTCATATCTAGCTTGAGAGCTAATTGAATGGGAGANGTTATTTTAGATTTATGCCTCAAAATTTAGAATGGAATTTTGATTTGATTGACTTGAATGCTTTAGAATTGAAAGCATGAGGACTTACATCAAACCTAACAGGTAAACAAAGTGATTTAAATCAAGTTAAAAAACATGGGGACTCATATCTAGCTTGAGAGCTAATTGAATGGGAGAAGCAAAATGAGATGATAATATACCAGGCCCAAATGAGATTTATTTGATTTATGCTTGATTTTGAAAATATTTGGCTTGAAGGTTTTTTTTTGATAATGTGATTGCTTATGTTTGCAAATTTGATTTGTTAATAAGATTATGAGTTCTTATAATTGTATTAGGTATAAGACACCCTCAAGAAGTTACAGCTTGCCCAATAATAGCCAACGTAAAAAGTTTTCAATTCTAAGATTTGGTTTTTATATAAAATTATTTGTTTGGTGAGTTTTAAGTTCTTTTTTTTTAGTTGTTTTAGGTATAAGAAAACCCTCAGGGAATTACACCTTGCCCAATAATGATAAACCAAAGNAGTTGTTTTAGGTATAAGAAAACCCTCAGGGAATTACACCTTGCCCAATAATGATAAACCAAAGAAAGTTTTTAATTTTAAGTTTTAGTTTTCATTTCAAATTTTGGAATCGATGTCCATTTCAAGAGTTTAGGATTTGATCCAAGTTGAAGAAGGTAAATGTTTGAGATTTTAAAGTTTAATTTCATTTGATTTCGGTCATTCAACCCATGTTTTCCTAANTTTTAAGTTTTAGTTTTCATTTCAAATTTTGGACTCGATGTCCATTTCAAGAGTTTAGGATTTGATCCAATTTTAAGAAGGTAAATGTTTGAGATTTTAAAGTTTAATTTCATTTGATTTCGGTCATTCAACCCATGTTTTCCTAANTGTATTATGAACTTAAAATCTAGAAGTAGCTTGATATCAATGGACATGTATGCCTATAATGACAAGGACCAAATGCAAAAGAGATCCTAAATTTATACATTATTGTTATATATTTCTATACATATTTAAGATTGAGTAGGTATAAANTTTTTTGGGTTTAGGTTAGGCTTTGGGTAAGAGCTTAGCTTTGGGTTAAGGTTTGGGGTTAGGGTGTAGATTTAGTTTTAGTCTACTATAAGGTTACATAAAGGCTAGGTTCAGATCATTTTGTGTCTAGCTTAAACCCAAGCCTTATCTAAAGCTTTTGAAGGGAATGACCTCTCCCAAATTCAACTTAGAAAATATAAATTAAAATTAAAAGAGGAGGATAAAAGTGACTTTCCAGAGAAGAGGTTGACNCAGCTCCAAACAGTCACATGCGCAACTGGCGCGAGTCTTCCAAGCTTGTTAGCGGAGACATTTGCGGTAGTACATATCTGCGCCTCTGCTGTTGTTGCGCTGTGCAAAAATTTCAGTATTCTTTCATTTTTGGATTTCCTGTATACATTATTTAGGTTGATTAATCCAAATTCGAACTGTTGGAATAATAATAAGGTAAGGAAGCATAGGAATTAAATCAAATTAGTGTATATTTTACATTTCGAAAGTGTTATGATAATTTAGAACCAACAATTTATTTGCTGTGCAAAAAGAAATTCTCCAATCTTCAAATCGGGGGCTTATGGATTATCATTGCATGCTCAGAATTAACGGAGCATAATTAAAAAAAAAAAGAGTTTATTAAATGGGCCACTTTAACTTGTCAATGGGTTCTATATTTATAGATAAAAGAGATTGCATCTATGCCCTTCAGTTTTTCCTGCTCGAACTGGCTCTTCTGGAGTTTTTTTTTGTTGTTGCTAGATTCGTCGGCGTTTGCTGGCTGGCCCAAGTGGCTGGATGACGAATAAAATATCAAAGTTTATGTGTTAGATAAGTAAGGTTAAAAGATTGGGAGTTATGCATGTTAGTATGAAAATATCTTCGTTTTAATAGTATGTTTATATGTTTATTAATATATTAGAATTTAGTGGTATAAATTTAAATATATTATTTTTAAAAAATTGGCCAGCCATGGTTGGTGGGTTCTACTTCTATAAAGAGGAACTAGCCATTAAATTTGAAATTTATAGGAACCATTTCTTAGTGAATGATGGATTACATGCTCAAGTGACAAAAGAAGATAAATGTGAGATTTTATGTCTACTAATTACTGACGAAGAGCAAGGCTCTAAAGTAGCTTAATCCAGATTTAGCAAAATACTTTGTTACATTAAAGAGATCTATTTTTTGCCTCTATCCCTTTAAGTGTCCGAGTGAAGTCTTAAATTTTCTTTAGATAAGCATCAAGGTAAATCTAAGCAAGGTAAAAACAATATTAGAGATGTCTTCCATAAGATCTAGGAATGATATATAGCTAGCAATTGAAGAATTACAGAACTGAGTGGCTTTATCTAAAAATCAAATTATAAATGTTTATACTTTGTCAAGAACTTGAGCAGAACAACATGCTTTTAAAATTGCATGAAGTGTGAATTCGCCTAATTTATTGTAAATTTTGATATATTATTCCTCATATTATAAGTAGTTTGATGCACAAAATTAGTTAAAAATTAATTTTTTTAAAGGCATAGGATTAAATAATAAAAAAAAATAGGCAAGATAGGCTTCTACAAAGTTTATGCGCAACAATAATGGTTTGGTTTCTACATAATAGTTTACATTTGCTAGCAAGAATCCAAAAACTTGAGACCCACAAAAATAAATATAATAGGTCTCTATATGGTATGCAAGATTCCACAAATTATTTTTCCAGCCACTTGTGATATTTCATGGGTCCCTATGTCAAAATATAGAAAGCTTT
>JXCR01040904.1:701339-716838 GCA_002079205.1 Phalaenopsis hybrid cultivar
AGCACTTGTTCTCCTGTAACTGAAGTTTCTAGATTCAAAATTGAAATAAATGATTTAGTAATTTTTTTCTTAACATTTTTAATAAAGTATTAAGTAAGAATATTAAATTGCTAGCTTACTTATGAAGTTGCTATAGAATCCTATTGAAAAGTATAAATTACTTGTACATTTACTAGTATTGGATATACTAATTAATGAATATATGAATGTTAATTGAGAATTTTGTTGCACTAATTTAAATTCAAATTTTGTAGGTTCTGGAGATAAGTGCTGAAAAAAATAAATGAGCTAAGTAGTGTCATTTAGTAAAGCAAATATGTTAAGGGTTAGCAAACTTTGGAGAGTGAAGAAGCATAAGAGGTGAATAGAGCATAGGTATCATTTTATGGCAGCTAACAACCCAGTCCAAACACCTAAGAACAACAAGTAGGCTTTAAATCATGATTAAAGCATCCAAACACTAACGTTAGATTACCAAGAAACAAATCAAAGCACCCAAACTATAATATCAAGACCAAGAACAAAGAACTCGGTTCCCAAGAACCTCATTAAAATGCCAAGGCACTAATAATTTTGTCTAGATACAAAGAGTGTTTTGCTTGGGTGCTAGAATCATATCCTCAAGCACCATTATAGCACCCTGGTACAACTCTAACATCTAAGCACTCGATTCAATAACACCAAATAGAGAATTAAGTGCCTAAGTAGCTAATCCTAGCACCATGGCATCACCCTCAGACAAACTTTTTATATAGTTAATTGAGGAGAAAAAAAATTATGGATTTTTGTGGAAAAACAAGAAATTTTTGTCACATTGTTAGAACAAACTCTAAATGCCCTTTCTAGGGTTCTCATGGAGAATTCATGGAGGAAAGAAGTAATAGAATTCAATGGTTAGCACATTATGATAAAGATGTTTGGATAAGAGATTTAATGAGCTCTACTTCCTCGGTTTTCTTTTTCCTTATTTTTATTCTTAAAGTTAGTATATATTTTTTATGTTTTGTTCATTTCATGTTAAATTCTTCATAAAATGAACTTGTCCCCATTTCTTGAGGTTGGATGGATCATTTATTAGAATGTATTAAATAATCTTATATAGAAAACTATTTGAGGTTTTGGCTTCTTTTGTATACTTCATTTTTATTTAGTTTAATATCAATCTACTAAACTTTTTTAACATATTAATAGCTTCTAAGATTTGTCCCAAAATTGAGTGTTGGAAGATGGGCTCATCGTGAGTTAAGGTGCCATGGTGAATTGATGGTATGTTAGAGATAATAAAAGAGTACCTATGTGGTCCCTGTTAGAATACAAAGATCATTAAGAACATATCCTCCATTGAATTTATCATCCAGAGGGAGAAATTTTATACAAGCTAGAGCCAAAATATTAGGCCTAAATACTGTCAAAAAAACCTAACATTTGATTAGATTTTCAATTAATCCAATTAACATGTATTAAATTCAACTCTTAGAATTTATTGCCCAATTTTTTCTTTAGTTAGATCTTCACCTTAATTACATGTAGTATTTTCATTTGCTTTTTAATTTTAATTTCAAATTTTTACATCGCTCCAATTCAATCATTGAAATATAATTTTAGTAACCGATAATACAATTTCTATAAAAATACTCTAACATGTCACTTTATTAATTGTGCAACCATGGACTCTTCCTCATGCATTATAGCTCAACGTGAGGATTTTTTGGTAAAACACTAGGGAAATGTTTAAATTAATGTATATGATTAATTTATCGGGTGGAAGTGTTTGCAAATGGACATGGTAGGTTTATTGAGATATAAATTTCAACTAGGTCAAATCAAGGCAAAATTGACTAACTATTATAAATTAGTTCAAATTTTCATAATATAGAATATATTTCCAAATTCCTTTTTTAAATGAGGATAAATATTTAAAATTTAGTGTATAGGAATTTGGAGAACTTTTACAGTTGCTTTAAAATTATAGAGTGAAAAAAATAAAATAGAAAATTATAGAGAGAGCAAACTATGATTTGGAGTTCAAATTTTTTCGATAAAAATAACAAATTTAATATGATAACGTTTATATGGAAATTAATCTAAAAGGGATGTACATAAATTCGGAAACCTTTGGGATTTTTATGAGGGGTTGAGGTCACACAAGATGGAGCCAAAACCGTACTTATGTAGGATTCGATAGAATTAGTGATACTGCACTTTCAACATCTCCTTCTAGAATCTATTTATTTAGGTCCTTGAGCTCTGAGGTTGTCCATCTTTAAGCTACCACAGGGCTTGCAAGCTTTTCCATAGCTTATATTGGCTAGCAAATTATGTCACAAACAACCTCTTAAAATCATTGAAATATAGGATTATTGACCAAATTTCCATTTATGTCGTTTCTTTAGGCGGCTAGTGTGCAAAATAGATATATTATAGACTTTAGAATTTGATTTATAGTTTATACACTAGAAGTTCTATGTGAGTATATATATCATTCAAGTAATATAGGGCTCTAACGGGATCATGATTATCGATCCCACAGGGAAGTTAGGCAAGAAATCCTTTCAGCTAAGTTCTAGTCTACAACCATCAGGTCTTAGTTTGGAATTTCGATTAAGGGTGTTTTTAAAACAACTACTTCTAAATACAAACCTATATCTAAAGTTAAAAATAACTAGATAAATTGGTTTGGTGAATTATGAGGTGTAGAAACTACCTTTCTCTTGTGGTGACTTAGATAATGTGTGGGAATGAAATGCTTAGAATCTAATGTGGTCAGTGACAATAGGAGCGAAAATCTAAGATATCCTCTTCCGAGTATATAATGCAACTCAGTTAACTTAGGGTTGATTCTTTAAAATGACTAGATTATCACAAAAAAAAACTTCTAGCCTATTATCTTAGAGTCTCTATCTCTTAATAGCCCTCTAATTGGCTTAATCTTAGATTTAAGGTACAAAGCCCTGGATCAAATAGTTTAGGAATCTAGCCTGTCACCCTAGATAAAATTGATTTGCACACGTCAATGAATATCTCCCTAACATTGCATTCAATCTTAGCACTTTTCCTTCACCCATAAGTTCAATGTGGTTCCTCCTAGTTGTTAAAGTTATAACCCTCCCGAAACTTATGGGTTTACAATAAATTTTAACATACCAATTAGTCAGATTGACTAGCAAATAAAGAATGAAGTAAGAACCATCACTATGATATGAAAAACCTATTCTAACATGCATCCTAAGATCCTAAACATTCATTCAATTCCTTGTAAAATAAAAGTACAAAAATTCTACTTCACAAAGCAAGTGTCACACACAATAGAAAGCTTCATTAAATCAAAAAAAACCTACTAGATAAATGCTTACAACAAGTATAAGATGATGAAGAACACAATACTTAGCTCTTTTTCTCTCTGAAAAAAAAATGTAAAAATCCCTCCAACAAAGTCATCTGTTGATCCATGCAATGCTAATACAAGCCTTTACAAATACCTCTCAAAATCTTTTCACCAATCTCTCCATTAAAGGTAAGAATCTACATTTTCTAATCTTATCTACAACCTCTCAGACTTTCTAGAGGACTTTAGGACTTAGGAATGCAAATTTTTTTTTTCCAAACATCTATATCCATCAAATAGCTCCTTGGGTCAAGCAGAAACCATCTCGGGACAGTTCGGGCACTTAGATGCTAGTCTGCAGTGCTTGACGACCATCTTCTCTTTTTTTTTTTTGGTGGAGATTAGGGCTTAGGCGCCAGTTTGTTGCACCTAGGTGCCACTCTACGGGCACATCCCCCTTTTTCTCCCATTTGCCTCTGTTTTGCCCCAATTCAACTCCAATCCTCTCCAAGTATTGTACCTATAAGATAAACATGAAAATAACATTTCTTTAAAGTGCAATTTCATTCAAAAAAATTTGATAAATGCAAATTAATTTAATAATAAAAAAATATCAATTATCCCAACTGGTAACCCGTTAAACCACATAAGGGTTGATTTATCTCAATAGGATAAAAAAAAGATGGTACTTCAGTGAATTAATAATCCTCAAAAGGCAAATAGATAATTCAATTGACACAATCCGGTCGATCGGATCAGACTGAGATTTTTAGAAGTTTAAGGACACAATTTTGAGCTTGTACGAGAGTACAAAGGCAAAAATCTTTCAGGAGAATAAATTCTTTAGCTGATGATGGGTTTCGTGTGCTCGAAATGTTGTCTATCCAATGGCATAGATCTAGTAATATTTTTGTATTGGGAGCCTCCTTGTCTTTTCGGGGTTGTTAGCATCATTTTGGTTTTAATGTCATGTGTTAATTACCATAGTGCCAGACATCCACTAGAGGCCCTCCAACAATTTTTTAAGAGCACGAGCCCAATATCTTTTTTGTTGTACTCTACCTTTTGCTTAGGCAAAGTTCCGTCAGCAATTTGTGTGTCGGACAGCTTTGGCCGAAAAATAGATTTTCTTCAAACGACCTCTGATAACAAAATTAATTGCTCGAGCAAGTTTAAAATGTTGATTTTTTTTGGACTTGACAATCATATTGATGGTATTAATGGATAAAAAATCATCACGTAAATCAAGACCTTTAGTTATAAAATATATTTTCTAATTTCTTATCAAGCCCATGCCTCCTACACTTCACCATATAATAAAACTTTTAATAATAAAAAATCAACTCTCTTTTAAAAAAAAACACCAAAGTAAAAAAAAGACAAATAATAATCAATCCCCTAATACCCTCATAAAATGTCTCCCTCGCTCGCCTGAAACCTTCGTCGAAATTCCTCTCAAGCCAAAAACCTTAACAACTCCCTCTCTATCAAACTCTTTGCCTAATTTGTCACTATTGAAACCCTCGCCTACCCCCTTTAATTCAAAAACCCTCACCTAGGTCTCATTTTATCTCCCAAAGTTGTTAAAATCCTATGCCTTCCCAACCAAACCCACTTGGTTTGGCCACAACATGAAACTAGCTAGATGGCAATGGTGGGATTGTAGAGCATAGAGATCCAAAAATCTCATCTTTTTGTCTTTCTGTGTTTATCCTAACAAAAAATATGGAGTGGGATAAGGGAAGGTAACTCATATCTTCCTTTTCTCTACAAGCATGCCCTGCTCCACTATCCTCACTCCCCCATTCCTTCTCCGAAAGCCCAAGCGACACACTCCCATATATTGAAGCTCTCTGTTACCTCCTCCTAATCGTGAGTTAACACTCTCTCTTCTCATCTCAAGCTTCTCTCTGGTGATCCTCACCTTAGCTTGGATGACTTAAACTTCCACTTTCTCTTTCTTTGGCTTCCATCATCTAAGACCATTTGGGAAGGAGAAAGGAGAGCTTTATGGAGGAGTTCCATTGGATAAAGGGAAGCCATCATCTTCCTTGCAAGGAGACTAGGAGTAAGCAAAGAGAATGAGAGCTCAAATGCTACATAGATGAAATTTCTTTAAAAAATCTTAGTTTTTCTTTTATGGAAATCCATTAAAATTTCTGTTAGATATATTGAATTTATATTGATATTTTACATGCCTAAAAATGTACTATTTTTCTATAGACATTTAGTAATTATTTTTAGTGAAATTGCACTTTAAAGGGTGGTATTTTTGTGTTTGTGATTGCAGCTACAATAAGTTATTCAGATGGAGAAGGAAAAGCAAAAACGAAGCAAAATGAGGTCAAATGGAGCAAAGGAGCATAAAGTGAACTGGCGCCTAGGTGTCAGCTTTTGGCGCCTAAGCACAAGACCCTGTACGTGAAAACAGAGAGCCCAACGCCATGGAGCCAGGACTGGCACCCAGGTGCCATTCAGTTATCCTGTGCTTCTAGAAAGCTGGCACTTAGGCACCAAAATCTATTCTTTTTAAAATTAAATATATTTGGACAAATTTTTTCGGGCATCTGAAGTGGCTCTTAAGGATTTTGAGGGTTATCTTAAGGGGAATTGGTGGTCTCTTCATTTGGGAAATGTCTTATGGAGTCCTTAGAGACTCTTGGCACTTTGGAAGAATAGATAAAGGAAGGAGCTGAGAGATTTCTTCATTTTCTGTATTTATCTTTTAAAGATTGGAGAGGAGGGTAAGGGATTGCTATTTATTGTGCAAGGAGATTCTTAATCTTTTGTAAAGATAAGTCTTTTACTTTTTTGTGTTTGCTTTCAATTATTGCAATTTAGTTATATGATTTCAATGTCGTTTGTAATGAAGAATCCATGTCCTTTCTCCATATTTAGTGAGTAGTTTTCCTTACTCTTTCTTCTTGTTATGAAGTAGTGGCATGAGAATGAAAATTTGTTTTATGATAGATTAATTTTAACTTCCATGTGATGAGTAAAATCTCTGTTGCTTCATTGACATAAAATACAGGTCATAGGTTATGTTAAAATCTGTTGTAGGCTGAGACTAAAACTCAGAAGAGTGATGACTTCACAACTTAAGTGNGAATTAAAATAGTTTTGCATTTGAAAAATATCTAATATATTTGGTGGCTTAATTTAGTGTTGATTAAAGGATAGATGGGAAAAGTAATGAAAAAAGAAAAAAGTCTTTCAATGAAACATGTCAGAGCTGAAGGATAAACATTAACAACATTTAATAACATGACTCAGAAGAAGAAGAAGAAGAAGAAGAAGAAGAAGAAGAAGAAGAAGAAGAAGAAGAACATGACTCAAAAGAAGAAGAAGAAGAAGAAGAAGAAGAAGAAGAAGGGGTTATTTTAAAAGGTTAATAGATAGTTTGAGAAAGCAAAATGATTTAACTTCATTAGAAACACAAACATCATCTGATAGCACTTGTTCTCCTGTAACTGAAGTTTCTAGATTCAAAATTGAAATAAATGATTTAGTAATTTTTTTCTTAACATTTTTAATAAAGTATTAAGTAAGAATATTAAATTGCTAGCTTACTTATGAAGTTGCTATAGAATCCTATTGAAAAGTATAAATTACTTGTACATTTACTAGTATTGGATATACTAATTAATGAATATATGAATGTTAATTGAGAATTTTGTTGCACTAATTTAAATTCAAATTTTGTAGGTTCTGGAGATAAGTGCTGAAAAAAATAAATGAGCTAAGTAGTGTCATTTAGTAAAGCAAATATGCTAAGGGTTAGCAAACTTTGGAGAGTGAAGAAGCATAAGAGGTGAATATAGGTATCATTTTATGGCAGCTAACAACCCAGTCCAAACACTTAAGAACAACAAGTAGATTTTAAATCATGATTAAAGCATCCAAACACTAACGTTAGATTACCAAGAAACAAATCAAAGCACCCAAACTATAATATCAAGACCAAGAACCAAGAACTCAGTTCCCAAGAACCTCATTAAAATGCCAAGGCACTAATAATTTTGTCTAGATAAAAAGAGTGTTTTGCTTGGGTGCTAGAATCATATCCTCACGCACCATTATAGCACCCTGGTACAACTCTAACATCTAAGCACTTGATTCNACAAAGTCTAGCCACTTGATAAGTATTGTCTCAAAGGTTTATGTGGCAGAAGTTTGATTATTGTATATTTTGAAAACCTAAAGTATCGTCTCTTCTATTTTCCAACATGCAATGATTCAATTTTATCTCTTATGCTCTCATATGGTTTTGTTTCTTCTTACATGAAATAACACTATATGCTCGATGATATAATTCAAAGATCCTATATTGGTGTTGCATGTCCTTCAAAATTAAGTTGCGTTACATTACTCAAATTTGCTATGCCAATTTTTTTGTAACATGATCTTATCCTAGAAAAAGATAGGGTTTAACAAAATTAATATTATTTTTCAAAAATTATGATATCCTAACTCACCCCCAATCCATGGGCTTACGTAAAACAACAATTTTGTACGAGTCCAAATTGGAGATTAGGCTTAATTTGTTGTAGCCTTGATCCAATCATCACATGATTCAAGTTCGGTTAGGCCTTTTAGACAATCAATTTTATATCCATCTACTTTAGATGAAATATTTTTTGATGTTAAGAAAAAGTAAATGTAAATATTTTTAGAAAGTGTCAACTATAAAGTATATCCATCAATTTGATTTATTATAATAACATGACAATTTATCATGAATGAATATTGAATTTTATGACATGAACTCTTTTGTGATCAATTAATTTTGTGAAGCNGAGTGTTGGAAGATGGGCTCATCGTGAGTTAAGGTGCCATGGTGAATTGATGGTATGTTAGAGATAACAAAAGAGTACCTATGTGGTCCCTGTTAGAATACTAAGATCATTAAGAACATATCTTCCATTGAATTTATCATCCAGAGGGAGAAATTTTATGCAAGCTAGAGCCAAAATATTAGGCTTATTAAAGCAAGGTAGAGATAGCCTCTGATCGGACCTCAATACTATCAAAAAAACCTAACATTTGATTAGATTATCAATTAATAATCCAATTAACATGTATTAAATTCAACTCTTAGAATTTATTGCCCAATTTTTTCTTTAGTTAGATCTTCACCTTAATTACTTGTAGTATTTTCATTTGCTTTTTAATTTTAATTTCAAATTTTTACATCGCTCCAATTCAATCATTGAAATATAATTAGTAACCGATAAAACAATTTCTATAAAAATACTCTTAACATGTCACTTTATTAATTGTGCAACCATGGACTCTTCCTCATGCATTATAGCTCGACTTGAGGATTTTTTGGTAAAACACTAGGGAAATGTTTAAATTAATGTATATGATTAATTTATCGGGTGGAAGTGTTTGCAAATGGATATGGTAGGTTTATTGAGATATAAATTTCAACTTGGTCAAATCAAGGCAAAATTGACTAACTATTATAAATTAGTTCAAATTTTCATAATATAGAATATATTTCCAAATTCCTTTTTTAAATAAGGATAAATATTTAAAATTTAGTGTATAGGAATTTGGAGAAATTTTATAGTTGCTTTATAATTATAGAGTGAAAAAATAAAATAGAAAATTATAGAGAGAGCAAACTATAATTTGGAGTTCAAATTTTTTCGATAAAAATAACAAATTTAATATGATAACTTTTATATGGAAATTAATCTAAAAGGGATGTACATAAATTCGGAAACCTTTGGGATTTTTATGAGGGGTTTAGGTCACACAAGATGGAGCCAAAACCGTACTTATGTAGGATTCGATAGAATTAGTGAAACTGCACTTTTAACTTCTCCTTCTAGAATCTATTTATTTAGGCCCTTGAGCTCTGAGGTTGTCCATCTTTAAGCTACCACAGGGCTTGCAAGCTTTGCCATAGCTTATATGGGCTAGCAAATTATGTCACAAACAACCTCTTAAAATCATTGAAATATAGGATTATTGACCGAATTTCCATTTACGTCGTTTCTTTAGGCGGCTAGTGTGCAAAATAGATATATTATAGACTTTAGAATTTGATTTATAGTTTATACACTAGAAGTTCTATGTGAGTATATGTATCGTTCAAGTAATATAAGGCTCTAACGGGGTCATGATTATCGATCCCACAGGGAAGTGAGGCAAGAAATCCTTTCGGCTAAGTTCTAGTCTACAACTATCAGGTCTTAGTTTGGAATTCGGATTAAGGGTGTTTTTAAAACAACTACTTCTAAATACAAACCTATATCTAAAGTTAAAAATAACTAGATAAATTGGTTTGGTGAATTATGAGGTGTAGAAACTACCTTTCTCTTGTGGTGACTTAGATAATGTGTGGGAATGAAATGCTTAGAATCTAATGTGGTCAGTGACAATAGGAGCGAAAATCTAAGATACCCTCTTCCGAGTATATAACGCAACTCAGTTAACTTAGGGTTGATTCTTTAAAATGACTAGATTATCACAAAAAAAAAACTTCTAGCCTATTATCTTAGAGTCTCTATCTCTTAATAGCCCTCTAATTGGCTTAATCTTAGATTTAAGGTACAAAGCCCTGGATCAAATAGTTTAGGAATCTAGCCTGTCACCCTAGATAAAATTGATTTGCACATGTCAATGAATATCTCCCTAACATTGCATTCAATTTTAGCACTTTTGCTTCACCCATAAGTTCAATGTGGTTCCTCCTAGTTGTTAAAGTTATAACCCTCCTGAAACTTATGGGTTTACAATAAATTTTAACATACCAATTAGCCAGATTGACTAGCAAATAAAGAATGAAGTAAGAACCATCACTATGATATGAAAAACCTATTCTAACATGCATCCTAAGATCCTAAATACTCATTCAATTCCTTGTAAAATAAAAGTAAAAGAATTCTACTTCACAAAGAAAGTGTCACACACAACAGAAAGCTTCATTAAATCAAAGAAAATCTACTAGATTAATGTTTACAATAAGTATAAGATGATGAACAACACAATACTTAGCTTTTTTCTCTCTGAAAAAAAAAAGTAAAAATCCCTCCAACAAAGTCTTCTGTTGATCCATGCAATGCTAATACAAGCCTTTACAAATACCTCTCAAAATCTTTTCACCAATCTCTCCATAAAAGGTAAGAATCTACATTTCCTAATCTTATCTACAACCTCTCAGACTTTCTAGAGGAATTTAGGACTTAGGAATGCAAAATTTTTTTTTCCAAACATCTATATCCATCAAATAGCTCCTTGGGTCAAGCAAAAACCATCTCGGGACAGTTCGGGCACTTAGATGCTAGTCTGCAGTGCCTGGCGACCATCTTCTCTATTTTTTTTTGGTGGAGATTATGACTTAGGCGCCAGTTTGTTGCACCTAGGTGCCACTCTACGGGCACGTCCCCCTTTTGCTCCCATTTGCCTCTGTTTTGCCCCAATTCAACTCCAATCCTCTCCAAGTATTGTACCTATAAGATAAACATGAAAATAACATTTCTTTAAAGTGCAATTTCATTCAAAAACATTTGATAAATGCAAATTAATTTAATAATAATAAAAATATCAATTATCCCAACTGGTAACCCGTTAAACCACATAAGGGTTCATTTATCTCAATAGGATAAAAAAAAAGATGGTACTTCAGTGAATTAATAATCCTCAAAAGGCAAATAGATAATTCAATTGACACAATCTGGTCGATCGGATCAGACTGAGATTTTTAGAAGTTTAAGGACACAATTTTGAGCTTGTACGAGAGTACAAAGGCAAAAATCTTTCAGGAGAATAAATTCTTTAGCTGATGATGGGTTTCGTGTGCTCGAAATGTTGTCTATCCAATGGCATAGATCTAGTAATATTTTTGTATTGGGAGCCTCCTTGTCTTTTCGGGGTTGTTAGCATCATTTTGGTTTTAATGTCATGTGTTAATTACCATAGTGCCAGACATCCACTAGAGGCCCTCCAACAATTTTTTAAGAGCACGAGCCCAATATCTTTTTTGTTGTACTCTACCTTTTGCTTAGGCAAAGTTCCGTCAGCAATTTGTGTGTCGGACAGCTTTGGCCGAAAAATAGATTTTCTTCAAACGACCTCTGATAACAAAATTAATTGCTCGAGCAAGTTTAAAATGTTGATTTTTTTTGGACTTGACAATCATATTGATGGTATTAATGGATAAAAAATCATCACGTAAATCAAGACCTTTAGTTATAAAATATATTTTCTAATTTCTTATCAAGCCCATGCCTCCTACACTTCACCATATAATAANAAAAAATCTTTCTGGAGAATAAATTCTTTAGCTGATGACGGGTTTCGTGTGCTCGAAATGTTGTCTACCAATGACATAGATCTAGTAATATTTTTGTATTGGGAGCCTCCTTGTCTTTTCGGAGTTGTTAGCATCATTTTGGTTTTAATGTCATGTGTTAATTACCATAGTGCCAGACATCCACTAGAGGCCCTCCAACAATTTTTTAAGAGCACGAGCCGAATATCTTTTTTGTTGTACTCTACCTTTTGCTTAGGCAAAGTTTCGTCAGCATTTGTGTGTCAAACAGCTTTGGCCGAAAAATAGATTTTCTTCAAACGACCTCTGATAACAAAATGAATTGCTCGAGCAAGTTTAAGATGTTGATTTTTTTTGGACTTGACAATCATATTGATGGGTATTAATGGATAAAAAATCATCACGTAAATCATGACCTTTAGTTATAAAATATATTTTCTAATTTCTTATCAAGCCCATGCCTCCTACACTTCACCATATAATAAAACTTTTAATAATAAAAAATCAAATCTCTTTTAAAAAAAAACACAAAAGTAAAAAAAAAGACAAATAATAATCAATCCCCTAATACCCTCATAAAATGTCTCCCTCGCTCGCCTGAAACCTTCGTCGAAATTCCTCTCAAGCCAAAAACCTTAACAACTCCCTCTCTATCAAACTCTTTGCCTAATTTGTCACTATTGAAACCCTTGCCTACCCTCTTTAATTCGAAAACCCTCACCTAGGTCTCATTTTATCTCCCAAAGTTGCTAAAATCCTATGCCTTCCCAACCAAACCCACTTGGTTTGGCCACAACATGAAACTAGCTAGATGGCAATGGTNCGCCTACCCCCTTTAATTCAAAAACCCTCACCTAGGTCTCATTTTATCTCCCAAAGTTGTTAAAATCCTATGCCTTCCCAACCAAACCCACTTGGTTTGGCCACAACATGAAACTAGCTAGATGGCAATGGTGGGATTCTAGAGCATAGAGATCCAAAAATCTCATCTTTTTGTCTTTCTGTGTTTATCCTAACAAAAAATATGGAGGGGGATAAGGGAAGATAACTCATATCTTCCTTTTTTCTACAAGCATGCCCTGCTCCACTATCTTCACTCCCCCATTCCTTCTCCGAAAGCCCAAGCGACACACTCCCATACATTGAAGCTCTCTGTTACCTCCTCCTAATCATGAGTTAACACTCTCTCTTCTCATCTCAAGCTTCTCTCTGGTGATCCTCACCTTAGCTTGGATGACTTAAACNTGGGATAAGGGAAGGTAACTCATATCTTCCTTTTCTCTACAAGCATGCCCTGCTCCACTATCCTCACTCCCCCATTCCTTCTCCGAAAGCCCAAGCGACACACTCCCATATATTGAAGCTCTCTGTTACCTCCTCCTAATCGTGAGTTAACACTCTCTCTTCTCATCTCAAGCTTCTCTCTGGTGATCCTCACCTTAGCTTGGATGACTTAAACTTCCACTTTCTCTTTCTTTGGCTTCCATCATCTAAGACCATTTGGGAAGGAGAAAGGAGAGCTTTATGGAGGAGTTCCATTGGATAAAGGGAAGCCATCATCTTCCTTGCAAGGAGACTAGGAGTAAGCAAAGAGAATGAGAGCTCAAATGCTACATAGATGAAATTTCTTTAAAAAATCTTAGTTTTTCTTTTATGGAAATCCATTAAAATTTCTGTTAGATATATTGAATTTATATTGATATTTTACATGCCTAAAAATGTACTATTTTTCTATAGACATTTAGTAATTATTTTTAGTGACATTGCACTTTAAAGGGTGGTATTTTTGTGTTTGTGATTGCAGCTACAATAAGTTATTCAGTTGGAGAAGGAAAAGCAAAAACGAAACAAAATGAGGTCAAATGGAGCAAAGGAGCATAAAGTGAACTGGCGCCTAGGTGTCAGCTTTTGGCGCCTAAGCATAAGACCCTGTACGTGGAAACAGAGAGCCCAACGCCATGGAACCAGGACTGGCACCCAGGTGCCATTCAGTTATCCTGTGCTTCTAGAAAGTTGGCACTTAGGCACCAGAATCTATTCTTTTTAAAATTAAATATATTTGGACAAATTTTTTCGGGCATCAGAAGTGGTTCTTAAGGATTTTGAGGGTTATCTTAAGGGGAATTGGTAGTCTCTTCATTTGGGAAATGTCTTCTGGAGTCCTTAGTGACTCTTGGCACTTTGGAAGAAGAGATAAAGGAAGGAGCTGAGAGATTTCTTCATTTTCTGTATTTATCTTTTAAAGATTGGAGAGGAGGGTAAGGGATTGCTATTTATTGTGCAAGGAGACTCTTAATCTTTTGTAAAGATAAGTCTTTTACTTTTTTGTGTTTTCTTTCAATTATTTCAATTTAGTTATATGATTTCAATGTCATTTGTAATGAAGAATCCATGTGCTTTCTCCATGTTTAGTGAGTAGTTTTCCTTACTCTTTCTTCTTGTTATGAAGTAGTGGCATGAGAATGAAAATTTGTTTTATGATAGATTAATTTTAATTTCCATGTGATGAGTAAAATCTCTGTTGCTTCATTGACATAAAATACAGGCCATAGGTTATGTTAAAATCTGTTGTAGGCTGAGACTAAAACTCAGAAGAGTGATGACTTCACAACTTAAGTGCACTGACATTGTCTAATTGGCTATGATAAAGTAGTCAGGTGGCGATGCAACCTTTAAAGGAAGTATACTTTATGATATATTTCTACTAGAGTTTTTAGGTGAAAATTGATGTAAGTGAATGGGTTCCTTACTAAGAGTTGTAAGAATTCTTAACCACCTTTTCATCTCTACTAGTTATGTAAACATAATAGAGTATTAAGCTTATCTATACACTCGGAAGAGAGTAGGTAGACATATATTTCTTATTAGCACCAAATTGATTATGTATTTATCTTCATTGCTAGTGGGAAGGAATTTTGATTATATAAGAACTTTCTAAATATTAACTAGCCTTTGTAGATTACGTTTTTATTTAATTTAGTTAACTTTAATTTTAGAGTAAAGTAGTTTTTTTTGGAAAATCAAACTTTTTGGAAATTTCAAGCTAAGATGAGTTAATGTAGANTATTATATAAGAACTTTCTAAATATTAACTAGCCTTTGTAGATTAGGTTTTTATTTAATTTAGTTAACTTTAACTTTAGAGTAAAGTAGTTTTTTTTGGAAAATCAAACTTTTTGGAAATTTCAAGCTAAGATGAGTTAATGTAGACTACAACTTCTATTGAAGTCGTTACGAATTAACACATTTCCTCATGGGATTGATACTCATGATTTTTTAAGAAAGTTATATATTACTTGAACGATGCGTACACTTGCGCAGTATCTCTAGTGTGTAAAATGGAATTGTGGAGAAAAACAAGAATTTTTTGTTAAATATCACTCAGTTAGGAATTAAGGGTGCAAGCACACACGGGCAATGGGAGTCATGTGTTTGGTGCCGTAGTTTGGAATTGAAATTGAAGTAATCACATATTATTGGGATCAAGTTTNCTATATATTACTTGAACGATGCGTACACTTTCGCAGTATCTCTAGTGTGTAAAATGGAATTGTGGAGAAAAACAATAATTTTTTGTTAAATATCACTCTGTTAGGAATTAAGGGTGCAAGCACACACGGGCAGTGGGAGTCATGTGTTTGGTGCCGTAGTTTGGAATTGAAATTGAAGTAATCACATATTATTGGGATCAAGTTTTTGGAGTCATTACCGAGGATTCAAAGTTTATTAAACTTAAGTAGAATTATAGTTGAACTAATTAGACCTAGACTTAAAAATTACAATGTCATTCATTTGTTTAAGTGCTTGTTTCTATGTTATATATATATATATATATATATATATATATATATATATATATATATATATATATATATATATATATATATATA
>JXCR01040904.1:717044-728427 GCA_002079205.1 Phalaenopsis hybrid cultivar
GATTCATCTCACTATTTGGAAAGATTCATCTCTTGCTCATAGTAAATTTGAGCATTTTCCTCTCACTATTTTTTGGCTCCTAGGGATGGTTAGAAACAGTTTTAAGTACCAAAATTCTCCCCCTCCTCCATTACAGTCTCATATTTTATCACACTATTTTAAATTTAGTAGATACTTTTTGGGTGAAGCCCAGGGTGTTGCTTCTTCTGCTATCAAGAGGCCTCTAGTTTTCAGGTGGCAACCTTCTGATGTTGGTTGGACAAAAATCAATGTTGATGGTAGTTGGTCAAACACTGCAGCTGGGGTTGGTTGTGTTTTTAGAGATAATTTGGGCAATACTTTATGTTATTTTGGTTCTCATGTTATTGCAGAAAGCCCTTTGGAATCGAAATGCTGGGTTGTTCTCCTTGTGGTACAAATGGCTTCAATTTTTCAGTTTTCTAAATTTTATGTTGAATCTAATTCCAGAGTACTTTTCCAAATTCTTTCTAAATTTCAACAGCCCCCTTGGAATGTGGTAAGCATTATTAATAGGATTTGGTTTGTTATATCCTCTAACAACCTCATAATGTGCCTGAGTTTCATTTTTAGGGAGGGTAAAATACCCGTTGACTGGTTGGTGAGATTGGGCAACGCAAATATTATGGTTGGATTACAGCCGTCTGGTCTTTTGAGTAGGCTACTTAATGAGGATAAATTTGGAGTTCCCTTTATCAGGATTTANTGTTCACTGGTTGGTGAGATTGGGCAATGCAAATATTATGGTTAAATTACAGCCGTCTGGTCTTTTGAGTAGGCTACTTAATGAGGATAAATTTGGAGTTCCCTTTATCAGGATTTATTCTTTGGCTGGAATGCCTTTGTGGATTTCTGCACTTATGCTTAGCTTTACTCTATGTTGCACCTGTCTTCTGTTTTGGTCTTATTTCATATGGTTCTTGGTTTCTCGGGTATGAAGAGGTGGGTTGTTGTCTCTGCTAAGAATATTTTTAAATTTATGTTGATTGTTTTATATTCTCGGCCACCTACTATTTATTCTAATTAGGATTCTTGTAGTTTTGGTTAGTTTTTAGCTATTGTATTACCTGTTTTATGATGGCAGGTTTTAGAGCTTATAGGATAAGTTGTTTATTGAGAGCGCTCTTTAATTTGATTCTATATTTTGGTCTGATGTTTAATATGTAGTTTTGTTCACCTCCTGCTTATGCTTCTGGTGGGATTTTGAAATAAGNGGTTTTGGTTAGTTTTTAGCGATTGTATTACCTGTTTTATGATGGCAGGTTTTAGAGCTTATAGGATAAGTTTTTTTTTTAGAGCGCTCTTTAATTTGATTCTAGATTTTGGTCTGATGTTTAATATGTAGTTTTGTTCACCTCCTGCTTATGCTTCTGGTGGGATTTTGAAATAAGACATGTAGTTTTGATTTGCCCTATGAGTGAGTATTATAATTTATTTTTGGAGTTAGATCTGGGGTGGGTTTCTCTCCCTACCCTTTTATGTATTCACCTTTTTGATTAACACATAGGGAGCCAAACAATGTTTCTTTACCATATATATATATATATATATATATATATATATATATATATATATATATATATATATATATATATANATAAGGGATTATGTAAACCCTACGACAGATAAATTTCACTTAAGTATACAAACTCCCGATACACCAAAATAATATGTTGTTTTAAGTATATATTTTATGCTTATTTTTGGTAATATTGCACTTTAAAGAAGGGTATTTTTATTTTTTGTTACAGATATATCAATTTTAGGTATTTGGAGCAAAAGTAGAAAAAATGATAATATTTGGAGCCAAAACTGTGAATTTTGGGATTATGCCTCCTTAAACACCAAAACTAGTGCGTGAAGCGCCAATTTAAAGAGAGTTGGCGNTTAAGGGATTATGCAAACCCTACGACAGATAAATTTCACTTAAGTATACAAACTCCTGATACACCAAAATAATATGTTGTTTTAAGTATATATTTTATGCTTATTTTTTGTAATATTGCACTTTAAAGAAGGGTATTTTTATTTTTTGTTACGGATATATCAATTTTAGGTATTTGGAGCAAAAGTAGTAAAAATGATAATATTTGGAGCCAAAACAGTGAATTTTGGGATTATGCCTCCTTAAACACCAAAACTAGTGCGTGAAGCGCCAATTTAAAGAGAGTTGGCGCATGAAGCTTCATTTGACAGAGAGCTGGCACCTGAAGTGTCATATTTGGCACCTAAAGTGCTAAAACCAAGAACAATGTGACCTTAAGCAAGTTGGCGCCTAAAGCGCCAGAACCAGCGCCTGAAGCGCCAAAAATGACTTTTTGCGAGTTAAGGCAATTCGAGACTAATTTTGCATGAATTTCAAAATGGACACNGCCTTAAGCAAGTTGGCGCCTAAAGCGCCAGAACCAGCGCCTAAAGCGCCAAAAATGACTTTTTGCGAGTTAAGGCAATTCGAGACTAATTTTGCATGAATTTCAAAATGGACACTTGTTCTAAACACCTCGTGGAGTGATTCAATATATATAAACACTTTGGAAGATTCTTATATGAAGGGATATGTCTCTTGGATCAATAGACATGTCTTTTGAATTCAAAAGAGTTGACTTTTGTATAGAATTTTGGAGGAAATTTTGAATTCATTTTGGAGGGAGACAACCTCTAATAAAAGAGAGGGAAGTCTAGGGCATGCATGGTGGTTGTGTGGAGAGAAGAAGAGAGGCGTGGGTAAGAGAGAGAGAGAGAAATTCAAGGTCTTGGAGATTTTCATCAATGATTGTAAGAGGAGAGGGAAGGTGAGAGATTTCTTCTTCATTACTTTTCTGAGAGAGAATTGAGAGAGCTTGTAAAGAGGGAATGTGCTTGAAGAGAACTTCTAGGGATTTAATTTGGAAGGANATAGGGCATGCATGGTGGTTGTGTGGAGAGAAGAAGAAAGGCGTGAGTAAGAGAGAGAGAGAGAAATTCAAGGTCTTGGAGATTTTCATCAATGATTTTAAGAGGAGATGGAAGGTGAGAGATTTCTTCTTCATTACTTTTCTAAGAGAGAATTGAGAGAGCTTGTAAAGAGGGAATGTGCTTGAAGAGAACTTCTAGGGATTTAATTTGGAAGGATTGTGAGATAAGTTGTGTTCTTTTATTTCTTTATTTTGTAAACTTATTTTTATATATAAAATCTGTATTTTGTCGTATCCTTTTACTGAATTATGAGTAGTCTGCTTTATCCTTTTCCCTACTTTCAGATATGATTTTGTGAAGAAATGAATTTGTTTTATACAGTTTTAAATGTCAAAAATTTGTGATGATTTAAACTCCGATCTTCATTTACTTTTCAATCTGGCCAATTGAAATGTTAAAATGTATTGAGAAACATATGTTCCAAAAGAGCTATAATTTCTACCACTTAGGGAGAATCACATTTGATTTCATAGCAGAGGATGTCATCCATGGGGTTGAGTGCAAATAAATAGGGAAATATACTTTGATGGATGTAGAATTGTAGATTTTTAGGTGACAGATTAAAATCTCCAATTTGGTCCAGTTGATTGGAAACTAATGCGAGATTGTTAGCCCCTCAGGTGAGAGAGTAGTGAGAGCTCTAGAATGGAAGTCGGTACTCTCCCAGCTTAACCACAGAATTCAAGACCAAACTCTAGATTAGTCAATGTTTTTTATGCACTTGGAAGAGGGTAAAAAATAGGATTGCTCCTATTTGGCACAAAATAAAATATATATANAATTAAAATCTCCAATTTGGTCCAGTTGATTTGAAACTAATGCGAGATTGTTAGCCCCTCAGGTGAGAGAGTAGTGAGAGCTCTAGAATGGCAGTCGGTACTCTCCCAGCTTAACCACAGAATTCAAGACCAAACTCTAGATTAGTCAATGTTTTTTATGCACTTGGAAGAGGGTAAAAAATAGGATTGCTCCTATTTGGCACAAAATAATATATATATATATTCAAATGACTTTAATTTCTTAAGGGGAAGGATGTTTTCTTATATTTTAACTATTCGTCACAAAAACTTTATTCAGTTTTTGTAAGTTTTAGTTTTGAAAGTTTAGCACCTAATTTAATTAATTTAATCTTTTAACTGCATTTTATTTAGCATTCACTCATTTATTCTAGATTTGAGTTTCATACTTCACTTTTGTAGTTTAAATTGTGGTATAAATTATAATCTTAAGAATTTACTTAAAAGCATTTCGAACTTCAGCGTGGGATCGATATCTAGGTCTCCATTAGAGCCCTTTATTACATGAGCGATACTTATACTTGCATTATCTTAGGGGATTTGACAGTATAAAGATTTTTTAAAGATAAAACTATTTTCACTAAAGTTTTTTTTTTTGTTGAGATTAAATTGCATATTTAGAATTGTATCTATTGCCTGTATTTTGTAATATTGAAAAATATTTGCAAAATTAATACAATAAATCCACCCGCATCAACTCCTTCCATANTATATATATATATTCAAATGACTTTAATTTCTTAAGGGGAAGGATGTTTTCTTAAATTTTAACTATTAATCACAAAAACTTTATTCAGTTTTTGTAAGTTTTAGTTTTGAAAGTTTAGCAGCTAATTTAATCAATTTAATCTTTTAACTGCATTTTATTTAGCATTCACTCATTTATTCTAGATTTGAGTTTCATACTTCACTTTTGTAGTTTAAATTGTAGTATACATTATAATCTTAAGAATTTACTTAAAAGCATTTCGAACTTCAGTGTGGGATCGATATCTAGGTCTCCATTAGAGCCCTTTATTACATGAGCGATACTTATACTTGCATTATCTTAAGGGATTTGACAGTATAAAGATTTTTTAAAGATAAAACTATTTTCACTAAAGCTTTTTTTTGTTGAGATTAAATTGCATATTTATAATTGTATCTATTGTCTGTATTTTGTAATATTGAAAAATATTTGCAAAATTAATACAATAAATCCACCCGCATCAACTCCTTCCATAGAAGATAACGCATTTTAATTAAAACTAGTGATTATCCAAAAGTTATACAATAACCAATTTGGGGAACTCCACAGAAGATCCAAACCTACTCTTAACTAGTTTTCTAGAATTTTGTGCTACCTTTTGTTATAACAGCGTGTCAAATGATATTATTAGGCTAAGGCTTTTTCCTTTTTCACTAAGAAACAAAACTAAAATGTGGTTAAACTCATTAGCACATGACTCTATTAGAAATTGGGGGAAATTAGCTCAGAAATTCCTAGCTAAGTACTTTTCACCTTTAAAAGCTACTAAACTTAAAAATGTTACTNGTAAAATAACCAATTTGGGGAACTCCACAGAAGATCCAAACCTACTCTTAGCTAGTTTTCTAGAATTTTGTGCTACCTTTTGTTATAACAGCGTGTCAAATGATGTTATTAGCTAAGGTTTTTTCCTTTTTCACTAAGGAACAAAGCTAAAATGTGGTTAAACTCATTAGCACATGACTCTATTAGAAATTGAGGGAAATTAGCTCAGAAATTCCTAGCTAAGTACTTTTCACCTTTAAAAGCTACTAAACTTAAAAATGTTACTAATTCATTTTTGTCAGTATGAAGAGAAATCAATATACGAAGCTTGGGAAAGGTTTAAGGAACTGCTTAGGAAGTGTCCACATCATACACTGCTTGATTGGTTAATCATTCAAAATTTTACAATGTGTTAGTAGGATCCCTTAGATCTATCTTTGACACTATTATTGGTGGATCACTCAAGTCAAGACCATTTGATGAAGCATATGTGTTAAATGAAGAGATGGCTGCAAATAACTTTCCATGGCCCTCTGAAAGAGTAAATAATAAAAAGGTAGCCAGTGTTAATGATACTGATGCGATTGCAATTCTTTCATCTCAGGTTGCAGTAATATTGAGGAAGTTGGATCAAATTGGAATGAACCAAGCTCAAATTACTCCAGCAATTTAGGAAAGTTCACTAGGGCATATGATTGATTCAAATTTATTATTAGAGACTTTAAATGTCTTTAATAGAAGACCAAACAACCCGTACTCCAACTTTTATAACCCAATTTGGAAGAACCATCCTAACTTTAATTAGAATTATACTTTTGGGGTGGAAACCATCAATGGGGAAATAATCAAGCAAATCCTATTGAAAGTTAGAATAATTAGGGAAACGTAAACTATAGACCTTCGTAACCAATATTCTTTTACAGTAATCAACAATTTAAGGAGAAGAAGTTGTATATAGAAGAAGTGGTATTGTAAATCGGAAACCAGCTGTAAATTTAAAATGTGGCTATAAAAAATTTAAGGAATCAACTGGGACAAATTGCTAACACACTTAGCAATAAGCCCCAAGGAACTCTTCTTATAAACAATGAGATAAACCCTAAAGTGAACCTTAAAGAGCAAGTAAAAGCCATCCATTTAAGAAGTGGAAGAGAAATAGATGACATGGTTCATAAAGAAAAGGCAGTTGAGAGCGAGACAAAAGAAATTGAAGAATCCGAAGAAAATGTTTCTTAGGATATGAAAAAACCACTTTCTCCAACTAAAATTAATCTATAAAGACTGCCAACTTCATTCCCTCAAAGACTTATATAACAGAAGTTAGATAGAATATTTTTAAAGTTCCTAGAAGTATTCAAAAATTTAATGATGAATATTCCTTTCACTGAAGATTTGGAACAAATGTCAAGTTATGTAAAGCTTAGGAAGGATATATTAAACAAGAAAGAGGAATTTTGGGATTATGAGGTAGTTGAACTGAGTGAGTAGTGTAGTGTTATTCTTCAGAAGAAGCTTCCTAAAAAATTTAAATATCTTGGTAGCTTTGCTATCCCTTGTGTAATCAGAGAAAGATTTGTAGGAAAATATTTATGTAATTTGGCGGAAAGCATTAACTTCATGCCCTTATCAATTTTTTAAAGGGTAGGCTTAGGATATTTCTCCCACTACAGAAACCCTTCAATTAACTGATCATTTGATCACTTATCCAAAAGGGGTTATAGAAGATGTATTAGTGAAGGTGGATAAATTTATCTTCCCTAAAGATTTTATTGTGTTAGATATGGAGGAAGATAAGGAAATACCAATCATTTTAGGGAGACTTTTCCTTGCTACTGGATGAGCTATGATAGATGTACAAAAAGGTGATTTAACAATGCGATTCAATGACTAAGAAGTCACTTTCAATGTACTAAAGTCTGTTAAATATCTTAGCTAAGGAAAAAGATGATGAATGTTTCTAAATAGAGATAATGGATTATTTAAGTAGTGACCATTTCTTAGAAAATTTTGAAAGTAAGGTTGAAACACATTAGTTAAAAGAAGAGATTGAAATGGACTTTCATGATGAGTTGAAGATGTTGTTTACTAAAGACTCTAACTATGTTCAAGAGAGGTTTGAGATGTTGGACGTAACAGAAAATAACAAAAATTTAATTCTATCTATTGAAGAACCTCAGGAACTAGAGATCAAGGTACTCCCTACACATTTAAGATGTGTTTATTTAGGGAATTCATCTACTTTACCAGTCATCATATCTTTAAATTTGACTCAATCGCAAGAATAAAAATTATTAGAGATGTTAAGAAATTATAAGAAAGAATTAGTCCTTCCATGTATATGCATACGATGCTGATGGAAGATAATCATAAGCCTAGTGTTGATCCTCAAAAGAAGTTGAATCCAATTATGAAAGAAGTGATGAAAAAAGAAATATTAAAGTGGTTAGATGTTGGTATTATCTATCCAATTTTTGATAGCATGTGGGTTAGCCCCATTCATTATGTTTCTAATAAAGGGGGAGTGACTGTATTTTTGAACGAATAACATGAATTAATCCCTTCCAGACAAGTCACTAGCTGTCGTATTTGTATTGATTATAGAAAACTAAATTTAGCCACCAAGAAAGATCATTTCCCATTACTCTTTCTGGATCAGATGTTGGATATATTAGTTGGTCACTGCTATTTTTGTTTCTTGGATATATATTCAGGATACCCTCAATTACCAATAGCTCTTAAGGATCAGAAAAGGACTAATTTCACGAGTCCTTACTCTTAGAGGATGCCATTCAGTTTATATAAAGCACCTGCTACGTTTAAAAGTGTACGATGACCATTTTTATATGATCTAATTGAAAAAGGAATTGAAGTTTTTATGGACGATTTCTCGGTATTTGAAACCACATTTGAGTCAAGCTTAGACCATATAGCTATGGTTATATAATGATTTGAAGAGACTAACTTAGTTCTTAACTAAGAAAATGTCAATTTATGGTCATAAGTGGAATTATTTTAGGGCATAAAATTCCTAAAATTGCATGGAAGTAGATCTAGCAAAAATTCATGCTATTTCCAAACTACCTCCTACTACAATGAGAGGAGTTAAGAGTTTTTAAGGACATGCTGGTTTCTACATGCGATATATTAAAGATTTTTAAAAAATTACCAACCCTTTATATTACCTTTTGGAGAAAGATGTATTTTTTTATTTAAATAGGAATGCCTAAATTTCTTCAACTTATTAAATGAAAAATTAATCATCATACATATTATAATCTCACCTTATTGGAGGAGACCATTTGAGTAACGTGTGATTCTAGTGATTATATTGTTGGGGAAGTGTTAAGAAAAAGATATGAAAATAATTTTAAGGTTATATACTATGCCAATAAAATCATTAATGAAGCTCAAGTTAACAACATCACAATTAAAAAGGAATTATTGATAATAGTATATGCTTTTGATAAATTCAAATCCTATCTTATTGGATCTAAGACATTTTGCACCTGATAAAACTGCATTAATAATTTTATAAGCTGAATTTTATTGGCCTACTCTATTTAAGGATGTAAAAATATATGTGAAAACTTATGATAGATGTCACAGAGTAGAAAATATTTATAAAACGAATAAAATGCCCCTAAATTTTACTTTAGAAGTTGAAATTTTTTATATATAGGGTTTGAATTTTATGGGACAAATTAAACCTTCTTCAGGAAAAATTTATATTTTAATTTTTGTGGATCATGTTTCTAAATGAATTTAAATAGTTGGTTTATCCCATTGGGATGCTCAGAGTATTACAAAATTTGTATATAAAAATATTTTTAACAGGTTTAGAATGCTAAGTGTAATCATTATAGATGCGAGAACTTATTTTAAGAATAAAAGAATTGAAACATTAATTGAGATTTTTGGAATTATAAATAGAATTTCCATAGTGTATCATCCTCAGGCTAGTGGTCTAGCTAAATTTTCTAAACTTGAAATTAAAAGAATATTGGAAAAAAACTGTAAATCCTAATAGAAAAGATTGGTCTACTAGACTTCATAATGCATAGGACTTCATACAAAACTCTTGTAGGAATGTCACCATATAAGCTCCTATTTGGAAAGATGTGTCATTTTCCAATAGAACTTGAGCATAAAACTTNTCATAGGATAATTCATATTTTTTTTTGTTTTTATTTAGAGTCTTATAATTATTTTGGTTCAAAATTATGAATTTCCAATTTTAAATAATTTGATTACCAAAAATATGTTTGTTGTCCTTAGAAAATTTTTATTGTGTTCCTATAAGTCAGAGGAACATTCATGATAATTTTCAAGAATTTTTTAATTATATTATAATTTTTATGATTTTTAGTTAGTTTTAATGAATAAATATACTTTTATTTTGAAAATTAAATTTTATATTTTTCATTTATCTCTCTGAATTCAGAGACCTCACTGAATTTTTTTTTATATTTTATTATTTTTATTTGATTTTCTATAATTATTTTTGTCAAAAATATGGGAAAAAACATTTATCTACTTAAAATACATTTTTATTATTTTAAAACAATTGTACAAGCATTTCTTAGTTGTCTTCTTCATGAAGGAGTTATTTGTGTTATTTTGAGATATATTTTCTATTTTTGCTATTTTTAATTATTTTTTTATTTTTTAAATTATTTAAAGTTAGATAAATACTTAAAAAGTGAATTTATTATTTTAACTTCATTTTTATTTTTCTTAAATGCCTCTGTTCTCAAGGAGCACTCCAAACTAATTTTTATAATTTTCTCTTCTTTATTTTATTTTATATAATTTTTTTAATCCAAAATTATTATTTTTCTAAAAATACATTTTTATATTAAAAATAAAGTTTTTGACTTTGAAATTTTTATGAAATCTTAGGTATGCTTCCTTTAATCAGCTTTACTTTAATCAGCTTTAATTTTGTGATTTTTTTAATTATATTTATGTATTTTTAATTTTTTTTACTTATTTAAATTTTAAAAATATATAGTGATACATTTTTTAAATGGTTATGTTTAGAAATACATAACAATACATTTTTATATGGTTTTTTTTTATTTTCGTAAGATCATTTGATCACAGTGAACTCAAAAAACATGATTTCATAAATTTTTTGTTTTTATTTCTATTTTTCTCAATTTTTTAATTAAAGTAAAGGTGAAATTCCAAAAATAATATAGCTTTTGATTGTAGGGGTGTCATGTGACCTTAGGAAAATTAGGAAACATCCCTAGGGTCATTAGAAAGAAGCCCTCAAAATTTCATTTAATGGTGATTAATAGTTAAACACTTATGAATTAATTAAGATTTGGAATTTTTAAAAGATTTAAGAAAATTTTTTTAAATAATTTTATATTCCATTCAATTAAATTCTCCTATATTCATTGAGCACAAAAGTATTTTTATTTTGTTTTTGTGTTTTTTCTACACCAAGATATGTTTTTTTTTAAGTTAAATATCATTTTTTATATTTATTTAATTTAGAAAACCGCTAATTTTCTATTTATCCAAGTCGACACCATATTAGGCAGATTTGAAACTCCGCATGGCATGTTTTGATTGGCTGCGCTTTCCACCTCAGCCACTGACTCAACTAGCGGTTCACGTTCCATTGGCTCGTCCAACTTTATGTCCATCTTTCTTTTGATACACGCATGAATGGAAAAAATCCGTTTATCTTCTCCAAATGCCCGCAATCAGGGAACTGTCTGGATTATGAACCTTAGACCTTGCTCTATACTCAGCTAAATTAAGTTGGGTTTATTTGTATACCATCATCTAATTAAGACGAAGACATCTATATGACTAGATACTCATGAAATAAATATTTATTTAACAAAGGAGCAAGTCGAGGCAAAATTAAGGATTTTTTATCCATACCTTGGTCTAAGAGGTGAGACCTCAATTAGGTTGGGTGAGAAGCTTCCCTTTGTCCCACAAACATCCCCCAAATGCCACTTTGAGAAGTGGTTCTGTCTAGGTATGATCTAGAACAAATGATGGATTAGGATTGGTCTTAGACTAGATTAAAGAGCTTAGGAAAGGGGGCTTTTGATTGTGGAAGTGGTTTTAGACTATG
>JXCR01040904.1:730802-745880 GCA_002079205.1 Phalaenopsis hybrid cultivar
TTTGAAATTAATTAATACATCCTATGCTCAGTGAACCTAATATTTTAATTATCTCATGAGAAGGGTACCCAATAAATCAGTTGATGTTTCATTTAAGAGTTATGTGAATGGGTGCTCTTAGAACAAACTTAAGCCATTGAAAAACTTGTACCAACCACTATAATTGGGCTTGTAGTGTTTAGAGGTTTTAATCAATCATGACTTTCTTTTCTAAACATCATTTAACAAGTTCAAATATCAAGCCTAGCTCTATACTAAGCCCTTACAATTCCATTAGTAGATTTGTAATTATCAAAATATTAATTTGAGTGGAATGTATTCTTATCAAAAGATCTTACTATCATCTAATAACCAATTTGGGGCTTTAATTGAGTGAATTATTATCTTCCTATCTTAATCTCACTACCTTAGTATCATCCCACTAAATTAACTTCCAAGTCATAATCATTAATTAGATTACAATTCTACCCTTATCATGAAAATGTGTCAAACTGGTTTTTACCTTTTAACCCCTTGTGTTTCAAACATCTAAAAGATTTCAGTATTATAAAAATTATGCCTTTACCCTTATGTTGATCATAAATTTTAATTAAGGCATGAAAAATCCAAAATTACTATTTTGCCCTTATAGCTCTGCACCTCATAACTCATCAAATACAACTCAAATGACTTTGAAACTTTTAGAGTACCCCTCCCATGAGTCAACTAAATTATTAGAGGAGAAATGTGATTCTTAAGATTTTTATTTAATTTAAATAATTATTTTTAACTAAAAAATAGGATTTTCAATTTTAATTTATTTAACTCATCAAAGTAAAGTTTTTGTTCATGAGAAAATTATTGGAGGTTCAACTAGGTCACAGGACTACTTGGACAAAAAATTCATGCTTTTTTCAAATTATAATTTAATTATTATGATTATTTATTGATTTTATAGTTATTTAATTAAATAGAAAATATCTTTTAATTACAAAAAGTATGTTTTATATTTTTCTTAAATCTACATAAGCCTAGAGAACTCAGAGAATCAAACATTTTATTTTTGCAATTTTTATTTTATTTATTATAATTATTTTTAATGGAAATTTATAGAAAATACATTTTTAGCCAATATAGAGTTATAATTAGCTTAGAAAAATTATGAAAAATATTCTAATGAGTCCTAAGTGATTAGGCAGCAATCAGGAACATTTTGGACATTTTTGTGTTTTTGTGATTTTAAATTGTTTTTAATTCAAAAATAAGCTAAAAAATAAAGTATTTACTTTAATATAGATTTTAATTTTCCTAAATGTTCCTAATAAGAAAAAACTCAAAAAATCACTTTTCATAATTTTGCTAATTATATTTAATTTAATATAATTATTTTTGTACANCTCTCAACTAAGACTAATTTTAAAAATTTACCGCCTCCATTTTCTCAAGGACTCCAATAACAGAAATTGGATCAACAATTTTCAATTTTTTTTAAGTATTTAAGTAGCTAACTATTAATCTTCCTTTATCTAAGGATCTAGAGAAAATTCCTAGTTATGTAAAATTCATGAAATACATTCTTAACAAAAAGAAGAAGTTTGGAGATTATGAGATAGTTACACTTAGTGAAGAGTGCATCGCTATCTTTCAAAAAAAAGCGTCCCAACAACTTAAGGTTCCTAGGATCTTTACTATCCCTTGTGAAATAGAAGAAAGTTTTTTTGGAAAAGCTTTATGTGATCTTAGAGCAAGTATAAACCATATGTCATTGTTTATCTTTTGAAGGTTAGGCTTAGGAGAAGTGTCTTTTATTACTATAAACCTTCAACTAGTTGATCGATCGATCCCTTATCCAAAGGGGATTAAAGAAGATGTCTTAGTTAAGGTGGATAAGTTTATCTTCCTTGTTGATTTCATTATGTTGGATATGGAGGAAGATAAAGAAATTCCGATCATTTTAGGAAGACCTTTCCTAAGCACTGGACGAGTTGTTATATATGTGCAAAAAGATGAATTAATTATGAGAGTAAACAATCAAGAGATTACATTTAATGTCTTGAAATCGTTGAAGTATTATTCTAAAGTGAATGAAGATGCATGTTTTTCAGATGGACTTAATTGATTATTTGTGTAGTAGTCATTTCCGAGAAAGTTATGAAGATAAATTAATAAAGCCAGATTTGGATGATGAGGAAGTTACAAACTTTCAAGATGAATAAGCTCTATTGATTACTAATTATTTAAAATTATTTTAAAAGAGGTTTGAGATTCTAGATATGACAAAAACTAGTAAACCTCTTATTCCTTCTGTTGAGCAACCCCCTGAACTTGAGATGAAGGAGCTTCCCACACACTTATAGTATGCTTACTTTAGGAAGTTTTCTACATTACCGGTTATCATATCCTCAGATTTGGCTCATTTGCAAAAAAGATAAATTAGAAGATATTTTGATGAATTATAAAAAAGCTTTCAGATGGACCTTGGCAGATATAAAAGGGTATAGTCCCTTTACTTGTATGCATAGGATACCGATGAAAGATAATCATAAAGCACAAGCAGATCCTCAAAGGACATTAAATTTGATTAAAAAATAATAAGTAAAAAAAAATATTGAAATGGTTAGATGTTGGTATTATCTATCTTATATCAGATAGTACCTAGGTTAGCCCCATTCACTGTGTTCCTAAGAAAAGGGAAGTTACGGTGACTGTTATTGAACAAAATGAACTAATTCTAACTAGATGTGTCATTGGGTGGTATATATGTTTAGATTATAAAAATTTAAACTCTATCATGAAGAAAGATCGCTTTTCTTTACCATTTCTAGATTAGGTGTTGGATAGGCTAGTTGGTCATCCATATTTTTGCATNTTAATAACTAAAAAAAATATTGAAATGGTTAGATGTTGGTATTATCTATCTTATATCAGATGGTACCTAGGTTAGCCCCATTCACTGTGTTCCTAAGAAAAGGGAAGTTACGGTGACTGTTATTGAACAAAATGNATAATAAGTAAAAAAAAATATTGAAATGGTTAGATGTTGGTATTATCTATCTTATATCAGATAGTACCTAGGTTAGCCCCATTCACTGTGTTCCTAAGAAAAGGGAAGTTACGGTGACTGTTATTGAACAAAATGAACTAATTTTAACTAGATGTGTCATTGGGTGGCATATATGTTTAGATTATAAAAATTTAAACTCTATCATGAGGAAAGATCGCTTTTCTTTACCATTTCTAGATTAGGTGTTGGATAGGCTAGTTGGTCATCCATATTTTTGCATCTTAGATGGATATTCATGGTATCATCAGATACTTATAGCTCTTGAGGATCAAGATAAGACAACATTCACAAATCTTTATGGGACTTTTGCTTTTCAAGGAATGTCTTTTGGCTCACACTGTGCATAAAAATCATTTTAATCCACCGTGAAAATTTGGAATTTATTTGATTAAGTGTAAGCACTAAAGTTGATTTTTTAAGAAAAATTGTATTTTTGTAAAACTAAATATATTAAATTAAATACACTTAGGAAAACTATGAAAAGTATTTTTCTGATTTCCTTGTGATCATGAGCACTTAGGAAAAATAAAATTTATTTTTGATAAAATAATTGATTTTTGAGCTATATTTTAAATTAAAAATAATTAATAATAGTTAAAAATTCCAAAAATATAAAAAATACTTCAAAATGTGCCTAATTGCTTCATGATCAATTAGGACTCATTAAATCATTTTTCCTACTTTTTCTAAGTTTAAAAAAGAATTTAAGGTTTGAAATGTATTTTCCTTATTTTATTATTAAAAATAATTATAATAAGTAAATTAAAAATTTAAAGAATATAAAAAATTGTTTATCCGAGTTCTTTGAGCTTAGAGAGGTTTGATAAAAATATAAAAATATTTTTTTGTAATTAAATTATATTTTCNCTTATGGGACTTTTGCTTTTCAAGGAACGTCTTTTGGCTTATGTAATGCAACTACTACATTACAACGGTGTATGATGTATATTTTTTGTGATCTGATTGAGAAAGGAATTGAAGTGTTTATGGATGACTTTTCAGTTTTTGGGCCTTCATTTAATTCTTTTTTAGATAATTTGGTGAAAGTATTGAAAAGTTGTGAAGAAACCAATTTGATTCTTAATTGGGAGAAGTGTCAATTTATGGTTTCAGAAGATATTATGTGAGAGCATAAGATATCTGAAATAGGCATAGAACTAGACCCAACAAAAGTGCAAGTTATTGAAAAACTACCTTCACCTACCACTGTAAGTGGTGATAAAAGTTTATAGGACATGTCGGATTTTATGGGCCATAATATAGGATTTTTCCAAAACTAGCAAACCTCTATGCCATCTCTTAGAAAAAGATGTCCAATTCAATTTCGATCATGAGTGCTTAAAGTCCTTCAATATTATGAAAGAGAAATTAATCAATGCTCCTATTTATTTTTCACCTGATTGGGAGAAACCATTTGAGCTAAATTTTGATGACAGTGACTATGCTATTGGCGCAGTTTTAGGACAATAAACCCTTAACGACACTCAAACAAATTACTCTACTTCTGAGAAGGAGCTATTGGCTATAATTTATGTTTTTAATAAATTTAGATCATATTTGATTGGAACAAGATGAATTTTTAACACTGACCTTTCTGCTATTATATATCAAATGTTAAAAAAGGATGTCAAATCAAGATTGATTAAATGGGTTATTTTGATGCAAGCATTTGATATTGAGTAGTGTATAAATAGGGTTCTAACAATTAAATTGCTGAACATTTATTAAGACTAGATTAGGGAGATTCATATATTTATGAAGATGAAATTAATGAAAATTTTCTTGATGAGCAATTGTTTGTCATTTTATCGTTAATGATATTTTGTCGTATGAAATGACACACTATCAACGGAAAAAAGTCACACATGAAACATTATATTACTTCTTGGACGACCCACATATTTATAGAAAATGTGAGGATCGGGTGATAAAGACATGTGTACCAAAACAGAAACCCTACAAATTATTAAGAAATGTCATGTCTTTGAACTTGGGGACAATTTGGAGTTGATAGAACCACTTAAAAGATTTTGCAATCTATATTTTGTTGGCCTACTCTATTTAGAGATGTGAATTTATATATAAGAACTTATGATAGATGTAAGAGTGTCGATAATATTTCAAATCTTGATGAAATGCCTCTAAATTTTACTTTGGAGATTGAGAGTTTTGATGTTTGAGATTTAGAATTTTTGGGTCCCTTTGTACCATCCTTATAAAATTTATATATTTTGATAGTTGTGAGTTATGTCTCAAAATGGATTGAGGCAGCAGCTCTTCTAAGTTGTGATGCTCAAAGTGTAGCTAAATTCTTAAAGAATAATATCTTTAATAGATTTGGTATGCCTAAAAAGATCATTAGTGATGGAGAGAGTCACGTTAGGAACAATAAAATTGAGACACTAGTCACTAAGTATGGAATTTAGCATTAGATTACGACAGTATATCATCCGCAAACAAGTGGTTTAGCAGAAATATTTAATAGAGAAATAAAAAAGATTTTAGAAAAAAAACTGTCAATCATAATAAGAAGGATTTGTCTTTCAAATTAGATGATGCACTATCGGCTTATAAGACTGCTTATAAAACAATTATAGAAATTTCTCCATATAGGCTCATATTTGACAAACCTTGTCATTTACCAGAGGAATTAGAACAAAAAGAATATTGAACTGTTAAGGAATTTATTTAAAATATGAAAGGATTGGGTGAGAAAAGATTATTGTAGCTAAATGAACTCGAGAAAATTAGACAAGAATCTTATGAAAATGCTAACCTTTATAAAAAGAAAATTAAAAATTGGCATTATCAAAAGATTCTTAATGAATGTTTTGGGTTTAGACGAGAGGTTTTACTATATAATGCATGATTGAAATTTTTTCTTGAAAAATTTAAGTATAGAAGATCGAGGTCATTTACTTTAGTTAAAATTTATCTTTTCAGTGTAATTGACATTAAAGATCCAAAGAATGATAAGACTATTTAATGTGAATGGATGAAAATTTAAACCCTAATTAGGAGGAGAGAGACTATTGATAAATGACGTCTTAATGTTTGGTCAACCTGAGTAGGTATCTGGATTTGTAGGGCTGATGACGTTAACCAAGTGCTTATTGAGAGGCAACCAAAGTTTGTATTTTTTTTTTGTGTGTCTTGTGTTTGTTTTTGGTTGTGAGTGTTTTGATTTATTAGAATTGTGTGGATTGAGGGAGGCAATCCTTAGTTTTAGCAATGTGACTGGACTTTAGTATGTTCTCTGGAACTAAAAGGATCATCCATATCTTCTACATCTTAGGTCTCAATTGAACTGAAGGATTTACCGAAGACATGTTGAGTTTAGACATAGGACTGGTCCATCTAAATTCTTTATTACCTATTTTTGACCCCGTTCATCTATCATATTGGTTCGATAGACCAACTATCTCAGGAGCTTCCAGATGATCATTTCATTGAATTTTTAGTGGTGTATAGTTTATGGGACAATAGTATTTAGGGTTGGCAACACAAAAACCAATAGTAAAGTTGCTAGATGGACCTAAATGTAATGACAAAAATATATATAATCAATGACCTGACCCGCAAACAAGTGTATTTTTTAATCTACAAAATATTGCAAAAAAGATGACCAAAATTATATTCAGTGGCAAGTGTGTATAAATGTAATGATATGGAAAATAAATAATAAAACTTCACACTATAAGTACTATTCAAGCATATAGGATTTTCCTTATTAACCTCAGTATCAATCCCATTAGGATAATTGAACTATTTAAATTGGCTTGCTAGTCTCAAAAGCAAATTCTATTTAAATTGCGGATTTAAATGAAAACGAAATGATAACAATAGTTAAGACTAAATTAAACCAAATAAAGACAACTATAATTAACAGTTTGATAAAAGTAATTCTAACGAGTTCGAATAATATGTAAAGATTTCTCCCCTTGCAATGAGATAGTAATCTATGTAGGATATGAATGACAAAAATATGATGATGTATTGTGACAAATAGGAGCATTCCTATTCTTTACCCCTCTCAGTGCTAGTAATGAATATTGGCTAATTTAGAGCTTTTCACCAGCTTTTGTAGTAGTGCTGAGTAGATTCTGGCCTCTCACCTCCAGATTACACATTGTACCCTCTCTATAGAACCTACTAGCAAACCTTACGATCCAAACTCTGAACTGAATTTGAAAAAGAATATAGTCTGTCACCCTAGAAACATCAATTCTACACCCATCAAAACTTATCTCCCTATATATTTGCACATCCACTTAGGTGATCACAACGACTCTGCCCAAAATGAAGTGTGACACTCACTAGTTTGTTAAAATCATAGCCCTCTCGATTCTTTATGTTTCTCAACAGATTTTAACCTCACAAGTGACCAATTTTTAAATTTAATGACGAATCAGTGAGAATGTCATCATAATTTTAAAAGTATATAGAAATCTTTAAATCATTCTCATCCCACAAAATTAATTCCCAAGAGCAAGGAGAAAGAAAGGGAACTACTCATAATTCATGAAGAATTAAAAAAAAACACCAAATTTGTATTGAAATCCAAGTCTTAGAAACAAAAACTTAAACATAAATATAAAGTACCTTATGTCTTCTCCATAACACAAATTCTAGGATCTCCTTGAAGAAATCCACAAACTCTTACTCTTACAACACAAAACACACTAAAACATACACTTAAACACTAAAGTGGGACTTCAAATGATCCCAAAAAGTCTTCTATTTTGTCCAATTTTCATCCATATTAATATATCTCTGAATATAACTAAGGTTTGTACCAAACACCCCTTCAAAAATTAGTCAAATTCAATGGATCTTCTAGAAGGGAAGTTATTGGGGCTATAAAGCCAGTCTAGGCGCTATATCGCCCTTTGTCAGCGTCTGTGGTGCTATAGTGCCAGAGGACGACGCTATGGTGCCATAAAATAAGCACCATTTTTGCCTAATTTTCCCTCATTTTCTTCAAATGTCCATTCCATGTACCTGAAACAAAAAAAACATACAAAAATACCTTCCATTATATTGCAATATCACTAAAAATAGGTTATTTTAGAGCAAATCATTCCCCCAAACTTAAACGTTACCTTTCCTCAAGTAACTCCTTTATACTGTAAAAATTATAACTTGTGGAAGTGAGTTTAACTTAGAGATTTCTATAGTTTTTGTTTTATAAATTTGATAGTGAAACTTTAGAACAATTTTTAATAAATCAGGTTAAAACTAAAATGTAAGAATATCTAGTAATCAAGTCTAAGAGTTCTGATTTTCTATTCATTTCAAGAATAATTGTAATTTGGTCATATTTTGAATGCTTAGAAGAATTACAATAAAAAGAACTTCATAAAGACTTCATTAGTAAGGATACTAATACTTTAAACCTTAACTTAGAAATGTATTCAAGTTCCTTTTTTTATGTTAACCTCACTTTTGGTTGAGGTCTAGTTTTTCCTCTTTAGTAGCCTAGGGTCTAGCCATAGGACTTTCCTGCTAACTATTCCTAGAGAAATAGAAAGGAACCCTCACCATTAGAAATTCTAAACTCCTCTTTGCTCAAATTGAAGTTCCACATATGGGTCCTAACCCCTTGCACTTATTAGGTGGGGGAGCTCAAGGAGAGTTCCCATAGAATTGCTTGGCCTTAGGGTTAGCCTTTGTTGGTGTGGTCTTGGTTGCTCTCACACACACACTTGCACATTACACTCCCACTTACTACCTTAAACCCAAGCCTGCATGATTTTGATCCCTTCACCGTTTTTGGGAGACTCATGTAGATGGTCCCCTAGCCCTAGGCTAGAGTCTAGCTAGGACCAGTACATGAAGGACCCAAAGTAGGAAATTCTATTGGTATGTCGTCATGTAGGGTGATTGATACCCCAATTTTACTAAAATACCAAACTTAGCCTTTTGCCCCCAAATCCACCCAGTTTACCAAATTGCCCTTGAAATCACAAAATTGGCCAAAATTCCAAAAATTACTAAAAATACCCAAATTTGCCCAAAAATCATCTTAAACCATTTTAAACCAACCAAATCTCCCAAAACTTTCTAAAATTTCCAAAATTACCAAAATACCCCTCATTTTGCCCAAATTACCAAAATACCCTTGGTGACTCAAATTGTCCCATAGCCTTCCAAATCACCTCAAATGTCCCCAAAATTAATTTGAACGATTCCATTGAGCTCAATTTGATCAATTTGACCTTTTTTTTGCCAAAAGCCCCAATTATCCGTTAAAGACCCAATTACCCCAATTCACCCCCAATGTCCACCAATTTGATCCCAATTTCCCCCAATCCCAACTCTAAACTCAAATTCATTATGTGAAAGCTTGATTCAAGCCAAATCTAAGCCCATTTAACCCACATTTGAGTTCAATTTTTACTCGAATCAAAAAACCACAATTTGACCCAAAACCAAAATCTCCCTCAATTGAACCCCAAATCTATCTAATTGCCCTAATTTTGAATCATGTACTCTTCAAAATACTCCCCCATATCAAATTGAGCCTATAAGTTTCCTTTCTCAAGCCCCAATTTTATTCAAGGTCAACTTGAAAAAAAATCCCCAATTTTTCCCCAAATTAGCAATGTCCCCAAAAGTTAACCAAATTGAACCCTATAGCCCCAAAATTTCCGTTCATGTTCTATCTAAAACTCTTCATGACAATCCTTAGGATCAATTTGAATCACCAATTGGGCCCTAGCCAAACCTTATCCCAACTCAAACCCAACTCTAACCCAACACCCCCAAAATTGACCAAATGACCAAAATCCTTCAAATTGACCGTCCAAATCAATTCAAAATCACTCTAAATCTTTTCCAACTCTTTGTGAGAATCATATATATCATCTTGATCAGTAAAGTGAGTCCATTGTTATTTTTACCTCATTTCAAACCCAACTTCAAGCCAATTTTACCCAAATTGAACCCATGCACCAAAATTGACTCTATAACCAGCTTCTGAACTCTAGTAACCAGGTTAGACTCACCAAGCCAACCCTGCATGGGATATGGACCAATGGTTCCTTGATTTAAGGGATCTTATCCCATTTTTTCCAAACTCAAAATATATTTTCCATCATGCCTCCCCATTAGTGTTTAACTATTATTAAGCACCCCCTGACCTCCCTGAGCCCAGAAGAGACTAAACTCTAGTCAGCCACTACCTCAGCAGCCGGAAAAAGCCAGCCCAAGGGAACCCGAAATGGCCAAAAACCAAAATTAAACCTCATTGAGTTGGCTAGGTTCCATTGGCCATCAGTGCCCTTCTTCCCTCCACCTCAGCAAGTTTTAGCACCAAATTCCCAGCCCTAAGCTCCATCAGGAAGCCATGACTATAAATGTAGCTCTCCATAGTTAAAGGGGAGAGCGCTTGAAACCTTGGACCAAAAATAAAAATAAATTAAAAATACCATCTTGTTCAGTTAACAGCGGAGAATAATGTGGACCAAAAATAAAAATTATTTGTCAACTCTTAGACTTTTAATTAATTAAATACCCTCTGCGGTATTTTAATTCATTATGGCTAAGCAATTCTCACCATAGCTTGAAATTTTTAGGGTTTATTCCTAATGGCAGAGGCTATGTTTTCTGATTTTTCCAAGGTCAGAGGACATCATTGTGGTTCTAAACCTAATTTTCAATCTAAGATGGCTATTTTGGCTTAAATTAATTACATAAATTAAAATACCACTCGAAAAATTATGGGATAAATTTTAGTAGGTTTTTGTGGTCAGAAAAACTTGGGAAAAATATTATGATGGTTTCAATAATTTTGTACATTTTTGTAATTAAAAAAGTATTTATGTATTGTATTAATTTATGTAAATTAAATATTGATAAAAAAATTGACATAATCAATTTCACACTGTGCATAAAAATTATTTTAATCCACCGTGAAAATTTGGAATTTATTTGATTAAGTGTAAGCACTAAAGTTGATTTTTTAAGAAAAATTGTATTTTTGTAAAAATAAATATATTAAATTAAATACACTTAGGAAAACTATGAAAAGTGTTTTTCTGATTTCCTTGTGATCATGAGCACTTAGGAAAAATAAAATTTATTTTTGACAAAATAATTGATTTTTGAGCTACATTTTAAATTAAAAATAATTAAAAATAGTTAAAAATTCCAAAAATACAAAAAATACTTCAAAATGTGCCTAATTGCTTCATGATCAATTAGGCTCATTAAATCATTTTTCCTTCTTTTTCTAAGTTTAAAAAAGAATTTAAGGTTTGAAATGTATTTTCCTTATTTTCTTATTAAAACTAATTATAATAAGTAAATTAAAAATCTAAAGAATATAAAAAATTGTTTCTCCGAGTTCTTTGAGCTTAGAGAGGTTTGATAAAAATATAAAAATATTTTTTTGTAATTAAATTATATTTTCAGAAAAATTAAAACATTCTTTTGAAGTTAATAAATAATTAAATATTAATTAAAATTTGATTTGGAAAATCATGGTACTTTTCCTATGTGTTTTTTCTGACCTATGAAAACCTCTAATAATTTTTCCCATGAACAAATCAAATTTACTTTGGGCAACCTGCCTCAATAATTTTTCAATATTGATTTACTTTGATTTATTAAATAAATCAATATTGAAAATCCTATTTTTCTAGTTTTAAATAATTATTTAAATTAAATAAAAAAATTAAAAAACCACATTTTCTCCTCTCATGTTTTAATTGCCCCATTGGCAGGGTACTCCAAAATCTTTAAAGTCACTTGAATTATGATTAATAAGTTATGAGGAGAAGAGCCTAAAGGGCAAAATGGTAATTTTAGATTTTGATGCCTCAATAAACATTTAGGATTAACCATAGAGAAGAATGGGTAATTTTGATTGTAAATGAATTTGTTTGGATGATTGAAACATAATGGGTAGGAGGTAGAAACCAACCTGCCACCTTTCCATGATAAGAATAAAATTGAAATTTGTTAAATTATCAAGTCTTGGAANGTTTAAATAATTATTTAAATTAAATAAAAATTTAAAAAACCACATTTTCTCCTCTCATGCAACCATATTTTTCTCATGTTTTAATTGCTCCAAAATCTTTAAAGTCACTTGAATTATGATTAATAAGTTATGAGGAGAAGAGCCTAAAGGGCAAAATGGTAATTTTAGATTTTGTGCCTCAATAAAAATTTAGGATTAACCATAGAGAAGAATGGGTAATTTTGATCCTAAATGAATTTGTTTGGATGATTGAAACATAATGGGTAGGAGGTAGAAACCAACCTGCCACTTTTCCATGATAAGAATAAAATTGAAATTTGTTAAATTATCAAGTCTTGGAAGTTAATAAAAATTAGATGGTTTTGAAGTGATGGGCTTGAGTTAAGAAGATGATATGTAACTTATTTTAAGTCCATAATTAATGATGGTCTGGTCTTTTAATCAAAATCCATATCACCTAAATTAAAATTCTAACATTTGTTAATCTTTTTTCTCATTTAGATTGTTAAGAGCTTGGTAGTTATCTAGGCTTGATATTTGAATTTATTTAATGAGAATTAGAAGGATAATATGATTAATGATGAACACTTCTAAGCACTACAAGCATAACCTTAGTGGTGGGTATAGAATCCTTAATAACCCAAACTTGCCTTAGGGGCATTCACCCANCTGAATTCATTTAATGAGATTTAGAAGGATAATATGATTAATGATGAACACTTCTAAGAACTACAAGCATAACCTTAGTGGTGGGTATAGAATCCTTAATAACCCAAACTTGCCTTAGGGGCATTCACCCATATAACTTTTAAGTGAAATATCAATTGATTAAATGAGTACCCTATCCTCGGAATGATTAAAATGTCAAGATTCACCGAATAGTAGGGAAGTTTTAATTTGACTTTGGATGATTAATAGAACAATATGATAATCTAAAAATGAACTCAAATGTTTTAAGCCATCTTTAAAGCAGTTCAGGGTCATTCCCCGAACACTTTGAAATGTCATTAATGTTTTGAAGGACAGATTGAACTTGATGTATTTTATTCTANTTAAAAATGAACTCAAATGTTTTAAGCCATCTTTAAAGCAGTTCAGAGTCATTCCCCGAACACTTTGAAATGTCATTAATGTTTTGAAGGACAGATTGAACTTGATGTATTTTATTCTAAAATCATCCACTAAGATATTTTGAGACTCAATAAGTCATAAGTTTGAGGTCTGTCAAATACACCTTCATCTACTCTTGTAATTTAAATTTATTGCAAAACTATATACACGTCGCAACAGCTAACATTTCAGGTGGAGGAACGAAAAGAATTGATAATTACAATTTTAAGTTATTGCACTGCAATTTACTTATATTTACCTTTTTTTATCTCTTGTTTCTTTATTGTAGACTTGCATGTTAAATAAAAAGGTCACCCTGCACGTTAAAATTGAAATTTTTAGGATAGCCAGCAAGATGAAACAAAAAACTAAAATTAAGAAATCAAAATAAGATANCCTTGTTTCTTTATTGTAGACTTGCATGTTAAATAAAATGGTCACCCTGCACATTAAAATTGAAATTTTTAGGATAGCCAGCAAGATGAAACAAAAAACTAAAATTAAGAAATCAAAATAAGATAAAATTCACCGCCACAACACTCTAAATATAATACAACTCAAAATTTAATCACAAAAAAAAATGACAAAAATAAATATTGCAACTAAATTAAAACGTCTCTATCGGATGATCGGGAATCCCTCAAAGGAAGTAGCTTACGGTTGCTAACGAGATTTCCCATGGTCTAAATGAAAGTATGAAACACATTAAGTTGAGTTTAGAAAATNCCTTAATCACAAAAAAAAATGACAAAAACAAATATTGCAACTAAATTAAAACGTCTCTATCGGATGATCGGGAATCCCTCAAAGGAAGTAACTTACGGTTGCTAACGAGATTTCCCATGGTCTAAATGAAAGTATGAAACACATTAAGTTGAGTTTAGAAAATTCATTTGGACTAAGTGAATCCAAAAGAAATAGTAATGCCAGAACGAGGGAACTGTCGAAGCCTAACCGGTGTCGCTCCAATCAACTTTAACTCCCCCCATGATTGAACTTCAACCTATCATTTAAACCCTTAAACCTTAGACTTTAGGACTGTCATTTTGAGGTTGTCTGCTTTGTGGGCAGCTTTCTACAATAACAATCTACGATAGCATGAGGATCTACAACGGCACATCCTTCCTTATAATTAAACAACAATTCATAGGATTTCGAGGTCGTCCACCTAGTGCGACGTAAGTCCTCAACTTCTCTTTAGGCTTTTGTATTGCTCTACTATATAATTTAAGCCCTAACTTATTTTAGGATTCTGAAGTTGTCGTTTGTCACAACCTAAATCATCACATCTTTTAGGCTATTTATGCAGCCGTCTCGCACAAATTTAAGCCCTAATTAATAAAATTAGCAGGTTGACACACATAATTTCTTCTTGAAGTTGAAATTGAACCATAGGATAGCTTGGAAAGTCACCGAGGTTCTCCTCAGAATCCATGACGTCCCCTAGTTCTTCTCCTTTTGGATTCAAATATAAATGTTACAAATTTGAGTCATTCCCACTTCACACCTCTTTGTCTGATATTCTTAAAAGTCCTACCCTTTGAAATTTTTTAATACAATATCCCCTGATTTTTATCAAGAGTTTTCTTAGGTGACTTTGGTTATCTAAAATGTAATTAACTATAAGGGCTTGCCTTTATAAGAAACTTTCAAGAACCCAGTTTAATTTTTTGTATTAAATAAGGGAACTTATTGGTCAACATAAAAAATGGTTTTTCACAGACTTAAATGGATGTCATAAATTCTTTAGTTTATTTAATTGAGCCCTTACCAGTAAGTAGTGTGTTTACCCTTCGGGATAGATGTGTTACTTGCAGTATTAGGTTTGTTTATTTAAACTAGTGAGGATATGAGATCATTCTGGTCTTATATTTTTAAAATTTAAAATATTACTTTTTCTCAAATTATATATATAAATATAAATATATATATATATATA
>JXCR01040904.1:746066-759104 GCA_002079205.1 Phalaenopsis hybrid cultivar
GCATTGTGCCTTGTGAAGTCGGTCCTGTACTGGGTCCTAAACTTCACTCTCTTTTTCGAGTTTGGTTTGCTGCTCTGCAAATAAAATCAAATTATGTTGTGTTGCGCTTGCTCTTTAACCATTCTTATTTAATTAATTAAATCCTTCTACTTTCAAACTATTTTTACTAAATTTTAAAATCTTCACAAACTAAAAATTAAATAAAGACTGCCCAGTCTACATATTGACCTTTGTTAATTTTAGTGTTCACACTAGAATTATAAAATGTTGGCCATATAACTAACCCAGAGCTTTATTTTTGAAGTTACTACAATGGAATTCCTTAAGCTCACTTTCTCCTGCAACTTTCCAACTAGTCGCAATGCCCGCAATGTCTCTCCCACCATCAAGTTTGGAATTGGATTCGATGAACTTCAAGTCATTCTTAGAAAAGCCCCATTCTTTATAATGAAAGTTTCCGCTCCAGAAGTACAGGAGCCTTCCATTGAATGTAACCTGATTTATCCTCAGGACTTCCCTTCCAGCAAGAAGGTGAAAACTACTGCCCCAGCACTTGCTAATTCTGTTGTCCCCTTTTCTACCAAAGGAAAAGAGGTTATGATTGTGGAAGATACAACTGGAGAATTTATCATCCCACCATTGGTTTTTAAAATTGGATCAAGTTTGAATTCTGCATCGTTAACTCGATCTCAATGAAGGAACCGCAGTCAAAGGGCTCCGAAGGCTGCTAAAGCATAAATTCCAGAAAAGATACCTATTGATACGTTGCCTCATGGGGGAACTTGGATTACTGGATACCTTTCCAATCCTACGAGGGAGCAAGTTTCACCTGTTGATGAATACTAATGGATATAAAAGTATTCAAAAGATTGTTGCTACCTTACCATCGTTTCATGGTCATAGTGAGGAGAGGGAGAAGCTCGCTTCTATCACTAAAGTCCGTACACTGTTCCAGAGATTAGTCGTTGAAGAAGGATGTTCAGTTGTTGAGCTGCTTAAGCGATTGGGATGTGCAGTGTCCCCTCAGATGAAGAAAGATATTTTAAGAGATTTCAGATCTGTCCGACAATCTCAGAAGTCCATTGAAGTTTTTCCAGCCCATATTCCCGTCAGGTTCCGTCTGGGGAGTCAAGTTGATACTACCATCACTACCAAAAAATTTGGTNAAATCCAAAAGAAATAGTAATGCCAGAACGAGGGAACTGTTGAAGCCTAACCGGTGTCGTTCCAATCAACTTTAACTCCCCCCATGATTGAACTTCAACCTATCATTTAAACCCTTAAACCTTAGACTTTAGGACTGTCATTTTGAGGTTGTCCGCTTTGTGGGCAGCTTTCTACAATAACAATCTACGATAGCATGAGGATCTACAACAGCACATCCTTCCTTATAATTAAACAACAATTCATAGGATTTCAAGGTCGTCCACCTAGTGCGACATAAGTCCTCAACTTCTCTTTAGGCTTTTGTAAGGCTCTACTTTATAATTTAAGCCCTAACTTATGTTAGGATTCTGAAGTTGTCGTTTGTCACAACCTAAATCCTCACATCTTTTAGGCTATTTATGCGGCAGTCTCCCACAATTTTAAGCCCTAATTAATAAAATTAGCAGGTTGACACACATAATTTCTTCTTGAAGTTGAAATCGAACCATAGGATAGCTTGGAAAGTCACCGAGGTTCTCCTCAGAATCCATGACGTCCCCTAGTTCTTCTCCTTTTGGATTCAAATTTAAATGTTACAAATTTGAGTCATTCCCACTTCACACCTCTTTGTCCGATATTTTGAAAAGCCCTACCCTTTGAAATTTTTGAATACAATATCCCCTGATTTTTATCAAGAGTTTTCTTAGGTGACTTTGGTTATCTAAAATGTAATTAACTATAAGGGTTTGCCTTTATAAGAAACTTTCAAGAACCCAGCTTAATTTTTTGTATTAAATAAGGGAACTTATTGGTCAACATAAAAAATGGTTTTTCGCTGACTTAAATGGATGTCATAAATTCTTTAGTTTATTTAATTGAGCCCTTACCAGTAAGTAGTGTGTTTACCCTNCCTTCTTCCGTTGGCACGCTTCCCCCATTTCTTTCTTGGGTAAGTATAGTCAACTCTTTCAAACTTCAGGACCATCTAATCAATCACCTTTGAACAAGAGAGGTTCAAGAGTTCATTAGGACTTTTATCATTTGTGTAGGGTCAGACCTCCAATAGGTGTGTTGGTTGACTAGTTTTGCCTGGGCATTGTGCCTTGTGAAGTCGGTCCTGTACTGGGTCCTAAACTTCACTTTCTTTTTCGAGTTTGGTTTGCTGCTCTGCAAATAAAATCAAATTATGTTGTGTTGCGCTTGCTCTTTAACCANAACCCCCAATAGGTGTGTTGGTTGACTAGTTTTGCCTAAGCATTGTGCCTTGTGAAGTCGGTCCTGTACTGGGTCCTAAACTTCACTCTCTTTTTCGAGTTTGGTTTGCTGCTCTGCAAATAAAATCAAATTATGTTGTGTTGCGCTTGCTCTTTAACCATTCTTATTTAATTAATTAAATCCTTCTACTTTCAAACTATTTTTAGTAAATTTTAAAATCTTCACAAACTAAAAATTAAATAAAGACTGCCCAGTCTACATATTGACCTTTGTTAATTTTAGTGTTCACACTAGAATTATAAAATGTTGACCATATAACTAACCCCAGAGCTTTATTTTTGAAGTTGCTACAATGGAATTCCTTAAGCTCACTTTCTCCTGCAACTTTCCAACTAGCCGCAATGCCCGCGATGTCTCTCCCACCATCAAGTTTGGAATTGGATTCGATGAACTTCAAGTCGTTCTTAGAAAAGCCCCATTCTTTATAATGAAAGTTTCTGCTCCATAAGTACAGGAGCCTTCCATTGAATGTAACATGATTTATCCCCAGGACTTCCCTTCCAGCAAGAAGGTGAAAACTACTGCCCCAGCACTTGCTAAGTCTGTTGTCCCCTTTACTACCAAAGGAAAAGAGGTTATGATTGTGGAAGATACAACTGGAGAATTTATCATCCCACCATTGGTTTTTAACTTTGGATCAAGTTTGAATTCTGCATTGTTAACTCGATCTCAATGAAGGAACCACAGTCAAAGGGCTCCGAAGGCTGCTAAAGCATAAATTCCAGAAAAGATACCTATTGATACATTGCCTCATGGGGGAACTTGGATTACTGGATACCTTTCCAAACCTACGAGGGAGCAAGTTTCACCTGTTGATGAATACTAATGGATATAAAAGTATTCAAAAGATTGTTGCTACCTTACCATCATTTCATGGTCGTAGTGAGGAGAGGGAGAAGCTCGCTTCTATCACTAAAGTCCGTACATTGTTCCAGAGATTAGTCGTTGAAGAAGGATGTTCAGTTGTTGAGTTGCTTAAGCAATTGGGATGTGCAGTGTCCCCTCAGATGAAGAAAGATAATTTAAGAGATTTCAAATCTGTCTGACAATCTCAAAAGTCCATTGAAGTTTTCCCAGCCCATATTCCCGTCAGGTTCCGTCTGGGGAGTCAAGTTGATACTACCATCACTACCAAAAAATTTGGTTGCCTCTCCGCTCCAAGGTCTGCAAGATGTCGACAAGCTAAGTCACATCTGGGTCTGAGGATACCATCATTTATTGCTCGTAAGAGTGCCCCAAATGAGGAGAAGATAAAGAAGTCACCAGATATTGTGTTTGGTCTCGAACGCGTAGAGCATGCCTCTCTTCGACGTACTGATGCCTCTGTTGAGACACCCTGTCTCAATACATCACCACAAAAGAAGAAGGTATGGATACCCAAGGTCACCATACTAATACGGTTCAATGAACCCGCAGGGGAAGAATGTGGAATGAAGCAAGGGTCCAAGGTATCAGACATCATTGCAGCTATTGCTACCAAGTTTAATGAGCAAGTGGAAGATGTTCAGTGAAATCCTCCAGATCTTAAAATAATCCAGGAATCAATAATTGAAGAGAAAGTTGAAAAGCTCAGGGCTGAGATTTCTTAGCTAGCCAAAGAGCATGGAGTAGCCATTGATGATGATGAAGATTTTGATTTTAACGATTATCTTGATGATNAGGCTGAGATTTCTTAGCTAGCCAAAGAGCATGGAGTAGCCATTGATGATGTGAAGATTTTGATTTTAACGATTATCTTGATGATGATTTCATGGATATTCATGTCATCGAGACTAGAGCTGTCGTATCTGCGCGCGAGGCCCAACCTCTCGTTGAAGGGAATGTCGCAGATGATTTGTATAGGGCTATTTTCTTAAGAGATGAATAAATCAGTCAAATCAAAAAGAGAATGGAGGAGATGGCTGCCACCATGGCCACCATGGATACAGTTTATGGATAGTCCCAGTCACAGTAGGTAGCCTCTCCAGGAGTCTACCAGCCGGGAATAGTTCATATCACCGATGGAAGGAGAGAAGTTGCCTCCATCAAAGGAGAGGATTAGCAAAAGAAGGATTCCTCACCAAGTACTATAATAGAGAAAGATATTAAATAGTTGGTCGAACAACAAGTTCGGGAGGCCTTAGCCCAATCTAAGGGTGGTGCATTGATTTCAAAGGGTAAACCTTACTTGGAGGAGTTCGGTGTCGTACCATACCCTAAGGGTTTTGTGTCACTGAGCTTTAAGAAATTTGACTGGACAAGAATTCCCAGGCAGTATATAGCACATTTCTAAGCTAGTTATGGCAACACCGAAGGTAATGAAGCTTTGCTCTCCCGATAGTTTTTCAGCAGCCTATCAGGGATTGCATTTGCTTGGTACACTGAGCTACCCAACGGATCGGTCAAGACGTTTGTCGAGTTAGACAGTTGTTCATGAAAACATTTGTCAGAGCGCAGCATCATGTTTCTATTGGAGATCTCGTAGTAGAGAGGCAAAAGCCTAACGAGACCTTGGTGGATTACATCTTGAGGTGGAGAAACCTTAGCATGATATGTGAACCTTAATTACAGGAACAACATGTGAATGAGATTCTACTCAAAAGCATCCATGGGCTAATAGCTTTCATGCTTAAGGGACTTACCATCAAGTCCTTTGAAAAGCTGCTAAGCAAATCCAGTAGTTTACAAGAGGAAGTTAAACATATGGATTCCCAAGAGATGTCAGATAATCCCAGAACGACTAAAATATTTGAGAACAAGTCTAGAACTGTGGCGATGGTTGATAATGGAAAACAGTTGATAAAGATACAGGCAGAGCATTCTCATAAAAGTTCCCAGCAATTGTCACAGCATGCTCAATAACAAACACAGCAATATGGCCAGTCTAGCCAACAGTAACACCAGGGAGGAAAGTACCAAGCAGAGCGTAGAACGGGTCCAACTCTTTCAAAATGAGAGAGGAGGATATATTCTCTCAAAGATGAGGCTGTGCCAAAGATGTTCAGAAATTTAGTGAAGAAGCTCGAGTTCAAATTACTAGAACCAAAGAGACCGGAAGAAGTTGACAAGAAAGAGTATCCCAATTTTTGCCTCTACCACCGGATGTTGGGACATATAATAGACGATTGTTTCATTTTCATGGACTGGCTCGAGAAATTTCAAAGAAGGAAATATAACAATCCCGAAGGAATATTTTAAAGAACCTGAATAAGATTTTGTAACTATAATTTCATCCTAACTGATCACTCTGATATATCCATATTNGGATGATTTGTATAGGGCTATTTTCTTAAGAGATGAATAAATCATTCAAATCAAAAAGAGAATGGAGGAGATGGCTGCCACCATGGCCACCATGGATACAGTTTATGGACAATCCCAGTCACAGCAGGTAGCCTCTCCAGGAGTCTACCAGCCGGGAATAATTCATATCACCGATGGAAGGAGAGAAATTGCCTCCATCAAAGGAGAGGATTAGCAAAAGAAGGATTCTTCACCAAGTAATATAATAGAGAAAGATATTAAATAGTTGGTCGAACAACAAGTTCGGGAGGCCTTAGCCCAATCTAAGGGTGGTGCATTGATTTCAAAGGGTAAACCTTAGTTGGAGGAGTTCGGTGTCGTACCATACCCTAAGGGTTTTGTGTCACCGAGCTTTAAGAAATTTGACTGGACAGGAATTCCCAGGTAGTATATAGCACATTTCTAAGCTATTTATGGCAACACCGAAGGTAATGAAGCTTTGCTCTCCCGATAGTTTTTCAGCAGCCTATCAGGGATTGCATTTGCTTGGTACACTGAACTACCCAACGGATCAGTCAAGACGTTTGTCGAGTTAGACAGTTGTTCATGAAAACATTTGTTAGAGCGCAGCATCATGTTTCTATTGTAGATCTCGTAGTAGAGAGGCAAAAGCCTAACGAGACCTTGGTGGATTACATCTTGAGGTGGAGAAACCTTAGCATGATATGTGAACCTTAATTACAGGAACAACATGTGATTGAGATTCTACTCAAAAGCATCCATGGGCTAATAGCTTTCATGCTTAAGGGACTTACCATCAAGTCCTTTGAAAAGCTGCTAAGCAAATCCAGTAGTTTACAAGAGGAAGTTAAACATATGGATTCCCAAGAGATGTCAGATAATCCCAGAACGACTAAAATATTTGAGAACAAGTCTAGAACTGTGGCAATGGTTGATAATGGAAAACAGTTGATAAAGATACCGGCAGAGCATTCTCATAAAAGTTCCCAGCAATTGTCACAGCATGCTCAACAACAAACACAGCAGTATGGCCAGTCTAGCCAACAGTAACACCAAGGAGGAAAGTACCAAGCAGAGGGTAGAACAGGTCCAACTCTTTCAAAATGAGAGAGGAGGATATATTCTTTCAAAGATGAGGTTGTGCCAAAGATGTTCAGAAATTTATTGAAGAAGCTCAAGTTCAGATTACTAGAACCAAAGAGACCGGAAGAAGTTGACAAGAAAGAGTATCCCAATTTGCCTCTACCACCGGATGTTGGGACATATAATAGACGGTTGTTTCATTTTCATGGACTGGCTCGAGAAATTTCAAAGAAGGAAATATAACAATTCCGAAGGAATATTTTAAAGAACCTGAATAAGATTTTGTAACTATGATTTCATCCTAACTGATCACTCTGATATATCCATATTTAGAAAAAGATGGATAGAGTACAGTTTGGAGCAAGTCATCCTGGAAGATACTGGATCAGATTCAGACCACTTCAGCACAGGCAACCGTTCAGAGTCTACAGCCTGCTCAGCCCAAAATGGTAATTCCACTAGAGAAATCACCGCAACTAGAAGAGAATGAAAAGAATGACGTCATGATTGGGGCTGCCTCTATTAGATTTGTTGTCTCAAATTCGGGGAAGAAAACCCTCAAACCCCTATCCATGTATGATTATCTTTTTACCCCACCTATGAATATCATAATTATGATTTCGGCTACATTTCAACCATTTTTAGTGATAATGTAACTGACTTGCTCAATCTAAATCCTATCTTGATTCCTAAACTGATACTCAAATTGTGCTCAAGTCTGATGAACCCCTTGACGAGAATGATGAAGATATCGACAACACCGGTTACAATAGCACCAAGAGTGTGGAACAAGTCCTTGAGTGTTGTGGTGCACCACTTGCTATTTACTTGGATCTCTCTGATGAAGAAGAAGAGACACAAGAAAATTTACCTCTAGCATCTCAAGAAGAAGAAATCATAGAAATAAATCTAAGGACAGGGAAAGTGTTACCCTTGAGGTCAGCTTTAGTGGATAAAGGAAAACAAATAGTCACTCAAGAAGAGCTACCAACACCTCTGCCAGTGTAAGAACCACATAATCAAGTAAATATTGGGGGATTGTATAAATTGGATTATAACGTGCTAGCTCATCTTAGGATGTTGCTGGCCAAACTAAGCATCTACGATGCTCTGATCATGTCAAAGGAGATGAGAGAGTATCTGGTTACAGCCTTGCTTGACCCAGAGATTTGCTTAGCTCAATTGGCCGGCACATCCTCGGATGAAGTTTGTTAGTTAAAGGAATAGCCTAAGGTAACCTTCACAGATGAAGACTTGTTGCTCGGTACCAATGAACATAACTGACAGCTCTACATTTCCCCTAATATTGGCAGATTTGTATTATCCAGAGTTTTGGTGGATCTTGGAACATTTCTCAACTTAATGAGTCTACGGACATTGGCATATTTGGATATTGAAGCTCAAGAGCTTACAATTGATAAAATAATGTTAACTAGATTTAACCAGAAGGGAGGAAGAGCCCTTGGATTGATTACACTACTAATGAAAGTTAGAGAACTAATAACAATGCAAATTTTCATATCATTGATGTAGAGACCTCTTTCAATGCTTTACTGGGACAACCATAGATTCACAAGCATAATATAGTTCCGTTGTCTCTACATCAATGTATCAAATATTTCAAACAAGGGAAAGAGCATTGTATCAAGGGAGATTTACAACCATTTTCAGTTCATGAAGTAGGTATGCATGAAGACGTCGCCTACTGCGCACCTCCAAAGAGAAATGTCTTTTCCCATGAAATTGTATCAAATGAATTGGAAGATTCAGAAGAATCACAAATAAGAGGCCATTTAACTCCGCTTCAACGATCTACTACCATTCCTTCACAACGAGCTGATAGAGGTTCTCTTAGCCCATACGCCCGAGATCGAGGCTGGGGACGTGGACGAGGAAGAACTAACGCGATTGTTGAGTGGACTAGGCCGGCCATCAATATCAACTTGGAAGAAAGTTCTGATGAAGAAATCTCTGAGGAAGAAATGGTGATGATAAAATAGAAGAAACCTTAGTACGTGATTTCCTTGGAAGGTGTAGATAAAGATGAATATTAGTCGATGTATGATCGGATTAATTAGTATGTGAATGTCATCACACTTACTCATATCCACCCTCAAAAGGTTGAGAGTTTAGAGGTCAAGGAATTCCGTAGTGTTTGTTTGAAGCCGATTAAGTTTTACTGTGCTTCCCCTTCTATTAGTTATAAAAATCATGTAAGTTTTGAAGAGGATTCTAATGAATTGATGGAATTACCTTTTGGTTACTTTTCTCCTTGTGTACAAAAGTTAATTCAACAAGAATATGTGCAAAAGCAATTATCAAAAGATAAGCTACAACTTTTTGAGAAATTATGAAATGTTAAAAGTCAAACTCCTAACTTGAAAGAAGGTCTCGAATTTGGTACTATAGGACAAGTCGATGACTCGGAATTTTGCATGGTTGTTACTAGTGGTTTGGAAGAGGATTGTTTCGATGTAAAGGATGACTCTCAAGATCAGTTAATAGATGATGCCCCACTAGAATTTAAAAAAGAAATTAAGTCAACAATGGATGAATTGAAAGAAATCAACCTTAGGACTAAGGAGCAGCCGCGACCTACATTTAAAAGCTCTCTACACAATGAGGAAGAATCCACAAATTTGATAAAGTTATTTTTAGAATTTAAAAATTGCTTCTCCTGAATCTATGATGAAATGTCGGGGCTGTCAGCAGAAGTTGCAGTCCATAAGCTCGGCGTAGATAAAAATATGACCTTAATAAAATAAACCCCCAAAAGAATGCGCCTCGAGATAGAGAAACAAGTCATTTCTGAGGTAAATTAATAGCCGCTAACTTTGTCCCAGAAGAACAATACCCCACATGATTAGCCAATATTGTACCATTTAAGAAGAAAAATGGGCAAATTTGCATATGTGTCAATGTCAAGGATTTAAATAAGGCATGTCCAATAGATGAGTTCCTGTCACCAAAACCATAATTAATGGTGAACATCTCATCGACACATGAGATTTTCTCTTTCATAGATGGATCATCAGGTTACAACCAAATCAAGATGGGGATGCCAATTGGAATTTTCTGCTACATAGTGATAACATTCCGGCTGAAGAATGCTGGAGCAACATATCAACGAGCAATAATCAAGATCTTTGATGACCTCATTCACAACCAAGTGGAATGTTGTGTGGATGATTTGGTCATCAAAAGCAAACAAAAAATAGACCATTTGTACAATTTAAGGATCGTGTTTGAACGATTACAACAATATAATTTAAAGATGAATCCCTTAAAGTGTGCATTTGGCGTCACCTCTAGAAAATTTTTAGGATTCATTGTCCGTCATCGAGGAATCGAGATCAACCAAGATAAGATTAAAGTTATCTTTGAAATTCCTCCTCCCAAAAGCTTGAACAACTATGCTCCTTTCAAGGAAAATTGGCATAATTGAGATGCTTTATTTCTAATCTCTCAGGTATGTGTTAGCCCTTCTTGACATTAATTAAAGAGAATGCCAAATTCATTCGGGAAGAGATATGCTAGTGGGTCTTTGAGGATGTTAGGCGATAGTTAATGACACCTCCAGTTTTAGCAGCATCTATCCCAGGAAAACCATTGATATTTTATACTGCGGCCTTAAATGACTCTCTTAGAGCCCTGTTAGTTCAGGTCAATGATGAGGGTAAGAAAAATCCACTCTACTGCTTGATTCGACATCTAATACTGATGGAGGTAAAGTATCTGCCTTTTGAGAAGCATTGTCTAGCTTTAATTTTTGCCGCTCAGAAGCTTAGGCATTACATGCATTCTCAAAAAATTTTCCTTATTTTGAAAGTTAATGTGTTGGAATATTTGATGACCCGACCAACAATTTTCGGGCATTTAGCAAGGTGGTCGATGATTTCATCAAAAAATTCTCCTTCCACCTAACAGAGCAGTGTATAAACAATGAAGCAGAATATGAAGCATTGATCACCGGGTTGGAGTTAGCAATCTCAATGGATATAACATATATTGTCGTCTATGGCGACTCATGATGTGCCTCTAGTGTGTGCTGTTTTCCTAGGTGTTTTGTCAATTTAAATCACTGGTAATAGTGCCAAAAACTTGACTCATCCCAAAATTACATAGTAATTTAGCTTTTAAAAAATATGGCCAAAAACTTGTCCCAATTTATATTAAGTTGTTAATGTGCAAAATCAAAATGTTATATAAAATATATAAAATAGATTATGCACTAGAAGTTCTACAAAAGTGAACATATCGCTTCAAGTAATATAGGGCTTTCTTTAAAAACCCCACTATCAATCCCATAGAGAAGCGCAATAAGAAATCCCTTAGGCTAATTCTAGTCTACTATTATCAAGTCTTAGTTGGAAGATGGAAATGCTTATGATAATAACATAAATCACAACATTCAAACTATAAAAATCAAAGTAAGAAAGACAAGTTAAAATGGGTTTAATGAATGCTAATAGAAATGTAACAAAAAGAACTTAGTTTACTAAACTAATTTCTAAACTTCAAAGTTAAATTTATTAAGACTAAAAAAAATTTTGTGACGAAGAGTTCAAATTTATGAAAGCATTCTTCCCCTTTACAATGAGTATATGGATTGTGAAGAAAATTAAAATCATTTGAAAATATATATATAAATTGTTTTGTACCAAATAGGAGCAATCCTATTCTTTACCATCTTTTGAGTGCATAATGAACATTGACTAATCTAGAGTTTGGTTCATAATTATGTGGTTAGGCTGGGAGGATACTGGCTATCACTCTAAAGCTCCCACTACACCTGAGGGCTAACAATCTTACATCAGTTTCCAATCAACTGGACCAAATTGGGGATTTTAATCTATCACCTTAAAGTCTCCAATTCTGCTTCCAACAAAGTATATTTCCTTATTTATTTGCACCCAAGTCCATGGATGAAATACTCTCCCATGAAATCAATTGTGATTCTCCCTGTGTTGTAGAAATTGTAGCCCTTTTGGAACATATATTTCTCAACACATATTAACATTTCAATTGGCCAGATTGAAAGTAAATGAAGACCGGAGTTCAAATCATCACAAATTATTGACATTTAAAACCATATAAAATAAAATCAATTCTTCACAAAACCATATCATAAAGTAAGGAGAAGGATAAAGAAGACTATTCAGAATTCATGAGAAGGGTACAAAACACAAATTTAATATATATAAACAAGTTTAGAAAATAAAAGAATAAAAAAAACACAACTTATCTCACAATCCTTCCCAAGAAAATCTCTAGAAGTTCTCTTCAAGCTTTTCTCTCTTTACAAACACTCTCAATTCTCTCTTTGAATTGCAATGAAGAAGAAATCTCTCACCTTCCCTCTCCTCTTACATCCTTGAAGAAAGTCTACAAGCCCTTGCCTCTCTCTCTCATGCCACACACACACACATAACTCTTTGAATTCAAAAGACATGTACATTAATCCAAGAGACATATCCCTTCATAAAATAACCTTCCAAAGTGTCTAGATGCATTGAATCACTCAAAGGGGGGTTTAGAACAAGTGTCCCTTTGAAAATTCACCCAAAAATCATTCTGAACCACCTTAATCCACCAAAAGTTGCTCTGACGCATCATGATCTAGTTCTCTGGATTTTGGCGCATCGTGCACCAGTTTGGCGCATCATGCGCCAGTTTGGCGCATCATGCACCAGTTTGGCACATCATGCGCCACTCTACAATAGTTCCACCATTTTGCTTCGTTTGGCTCTATTTCAGCTTCGTTTCACCATGTTTTACTTATGTTTCTCTCCTAACAGTTATACCTACAAAATAAGTAGGAAAATAACCTTTCTTTAAAGTGTAATTTCATTCAAAACATGTGAGAAATGTAAAATAGTAAGACATATCAAAATGTGCCAAGTCAGATTTTTCTTTCTTGCTCATTTTTACTCCAAATTGCACCATTTTTTCTTCTTTTCTCCAAAAGTTCATTTCATGTACCTGAAATAAAAAATATGCAAACTATCTTCCTTTAAAGTGTAATATCATTAAAAATTATTAAAATTGAGCATAAAATATATATGGCGTGTAATATCATTTAAAAGTTGGTAATTTTTTGGTGTGTCAACTCACAACTCGTCATCCAACAAGTTGTTGAACAATATACGATTTTGAAGCCAATGCCAGAAGAATACCACTGATATACATTGAAACTATTAGAGCAAATCCCCAATGTAACTCTATATTGGATTCCTCGAGGAGATAATGCCCATGTCAACGCTCTAGCGAAGCTTACCAACGAACTGGAAT
>JXCR01040905.1:12859-28287 GCA_002079205.1 Phalaenopsis hybrid cultivar
GATCTATTCTCCCATCAAAGTTAAATGTATCAACATTAACTTTTATAATTAGCTATCATCAATATTGTCATCTATAATTATCATAATTTTCATTGATGTATTCCATATAATGATGACCATCTTGACAACTTGTTTCAAGGTGAATCTATTCAACTCCAAATAGTGTTGCAAATTAATAGATTGTTGATCAAGACTAAATTCATTATCTGGTTCTTATAGTGTATTTCATTAGTTTCCATTACATCAAGTTGCTCATTAATTTGATTTATTGCATGTTCAGTTGAATTTGCTAAAAAACTCCCTCAGTTCATTTTGACATACAACATCAGCTTATGTTGATCCAGTAATTTACTCTAATATTTGGTTTCACTTCTGACTAGATTATTGCTATGAACGTAAAATAATATACCAATTTGACATAGGATAATTAAGGGACCAAAGTTGCAGATGCACTCTAGGAAGAAATGCACAATGCAAGCACATAAATATCAAAATTTGTTTATAAAACATTACCTTTAGCAAATTCATTCACCTTTCATGTATAGAAACAACGAGCAAACCTTTTTACATTCCAAGCAGTAATTTAATGGCCTTCAAAATCTAAATAGTACAAGAAAAAAATGAACAAACATATAACTTCAGCAATGTTCGAGTTCACATCACACAACAAAAATAACAAGAAACCTTCATCCCACTAAGTGGGGTCAGCTACATGATTCCTTTTCTACATAGGGTCCTATTGAGACTCACATTTTCATTTAATTCTAATAAATACATTAATATCAATTTTTATACAATATGCCCAAGTCTTTTTAGGTCTACTTCAGCAAATTCATTCAGCTTTCATGTATAGAAACAACGAGCATACTTTTTTTCATTCTAAGCAGTAATTTAATGGCCTTCAAAATCTAAATAGTACAAGAAAAAAATGAACAATCATATAACTCCAGCAATGTTCGAATTCACATCACACAACAAAAACAATAAGCCTTTATCCCACTAAGTGGGGTCAGCTACAAGATTCCTTTTCTACATAGGGTCCTACTGAGACTCACATTTTCATTTAATTCTAATAAATACATTAAGATCAGCTTTTATACAATTAGCCCAAGTCTTTCTAGGTCTACCTCTGCCTTTTATAACATAAGTCGAATCTAAAACATCTACTCTCCTAATTCGATCATCAGATGGTTGACGTTTAATGTGACCAAACCATGAAAGACGACTCTCTCTAATCATGTCCGCAACTGGAGCAACACCAACCCTATAAAGCATAAATTTATTTCGTTTTTGTCTCCAAGTGTCAAGCCACTCATCCACCTAAGCATCCTCATCTTAGCAACACTTAACTTTATTTTATGTTTCTTTTTAAAGGCCAACATTCTAGGCCACACAACATTGCCGGTCTCATCATCTTATAAAAGTTTCCTTTTAGTCTACATGGTATTTTTCTATTACACAATAGGCCCGATACATTCCTCCATTTCAACCAACTTGAATTCTACTAATAACAACCTCATCTATATTACCATCACTTTGAATAATAGCCCCGAGATATCTAAAACGTTCAATGATTTGATCACCCATAATTACAATTCTGTCACTAAAGCTACTATTATTAAATTTACATTTTATGTATTTAATTAAAGACCTACTCAAATGAAGGCCTTTAGACTCCGATGTAGACCTCCATGATTCAAGTTTTTACAAAAATTTTTCTATATTCTTGTCCACAAGAAGAATATCTATCATAAGTGAAAAGCATACACCAAGGTACATCCTCATGTAAACATCCAGTAAGAGCATCCATAACTAAAGCAAAAAGATGTAAGCTTAAAGCCAGTCCTTAATGTAATCCAACTGAATTAGAAAAATACTTGGTCAATCATCCTTATGTTCGAACACAAGTAACAGCTCTAGTATACATATCACTAATGACTTGAATATAAATCATATCAACACATTTCATCTCTAAAACTCTCCAAAGGACTTCCCTTAGAAACTTGTTGTAAGATTTTTATAAATCAATAAAAATCAATGTATATCCTCCGTCAAATCTCTCGATAAATGTATAGCTTCCACAGTAGACCTATCTGACATAAATCCAAACTGATTATGAGATATCTTTGTAACACGCCTTAGCTTATGCTCAATTACCCTCTCCTATAATCTAAAGTATAACATATCTCCGCTATAATTTGCACACTCTTGTGCATCCCCTTTATTCTTAAAAATGAAGATCAAAATACTCTTCCTCCACTCCTCAAGCAACTTTTTATTTTTTTTTAAATATTATTAAAGAAATTAGTAAGTCGAGAAACTGCCAAATCTCCTAGATATTTCCACACTCATCATCAGGTCCTACTGATTTTCCATCATTTGTTTTTTTTTAAAGCCTCAACTTCATTTGACTAATGCAATGGTAAAAGTAAAATGTTTTATAATTATTAGTGATATTAAGATCATGTTGATCTCATTTTTGTGAGGCCTTTTCTTCTCCTGCTTAGAGCCCAGGATCTAGCTCTAGGGGTTCTTATTGATCGTNAAGGGGTCTTCTTAAGAAACCCCCAATATTTTGTAAACTATTCTTCAAATGTCCTTCATTTATATTATTCATATGATGACTCACAATGCTGACGAAATATCACTCTACTGTGTGCCAGATAGATAAGCTTTCCAAATAATCTCTAATAACTACATTTTTCCACTAATGTCTTTTCTCCCTCCTAAATGTAACTTCTTGCTAAATTTCATAGAAGTTTCGACAAGTTTATACCCCAATATCTATATCTCTTTTAGCATATCTAGAACGTACTTTCTTTGGGATATCACAATTCCCGTCTTAAACTTGGCCACTTTCATGCCCAGAAAATATTTCATAGCTCCTAAATCCTTGATTTCAAATTATGTGGCAAGAATATAAGATTTTAAATAATAGAGTTGACAAAGAAGGTAACATCAATGGAATTGTAATATTTTTTTCGTAATGAGAGAATAACATTTGTTCTTTTTTTGTTAGAAGTAGAACTAAGGAATACACATTTAATAGATTTTAGATCAACCTTCGTGGGGCTTGGTTGGTGAAGGTGGATAAAAGAGAGCCAGATATTTTTAAAAGATCATTAAATGAGAAGCACTAAAATGAGGTTATTTTTTCATCAAAATATGAAGATGAGCTTTGAATCTAAGAATTTTACATGGCATTCTATTAATGAGGTCAGTGGTTTTCCTCCCTCCTAAATGTAACTTTTTCTTGAATTTCATATGAGCCTCAATAGGTTTACACCCCATCATCCATATCTCTTTTAGTACGCCTAGAATATACTTTCTTTGAGATATCATAATTCCTGCATTAGACTTGGCCACTTCCAAGCCCAAAANGCGAACTTCTCCGGATGACCTCCGACGACAAAATGGAATGTGCCAACGCGTCCGGGATACCAATTTTGGTAGGAAAGGACACCCATATTTCCATATTTTCGACACGAGAAAATTGACACGCAAATCGGTGAATTCGTCGAAACGACCTCTGACGGCAAAACAGATAGCGCCGGTGCGTCTGGAATTTCAATTTTGCCTAGGGAAGACACCCATTTTGTTTCGACGCCGCACATGAATAAATTGCACTAAATTTAATTTTTTTTTTAATATAAATAAAAAAAAATCCTTATTTTAAATCCTTAAAGCCCTAAATCCCTAAATCGAACACACGCGCCTCCCTTGCTCTCGTCCGCGAACCGACCGAGCCTTCTCCTTCCTCTCGTTCGCGAACCGGCCTCCCTCTTCGGTGCGTGACCAAGCCCTCCTCCTTCCTCTCGATCGTGAGCCCTAGCTGAACCGACCGAGCCCCCCCTCTCCGATCGCGAAGCTTCGGCCCGCGGTCCCCTCCTCGTACGCCTGCCGCCCTGGAAAAGTTTCCACGTCGTGCCACGCTCCTCTGCGATAAAGCTTCGCCTCTGCGATTCTTGGCGTCACCTCCTCACGCGAGGTTTGTCGCTTCTCTTAGCTCGGCTCACCTCCCAGGTGAGCGATGGTGTTCCTCCTCCCTCTCTTGCTATAAAAACCCCATTTCGGGGAGATCTTAGGGCTGNCGTGCCACGCTGTGCGATTCGGCGTCACCTCCTCACGCGAGGTTTGTCGCTTCTCTTGGCTCGGCTCACCGCCCAGGAGAGCGATGGTGTTCCTCCTCCCTCTCTTGCTATAAAAACCCCATTTCGGAGATCTTAGGGCTGGCCGAATTTTACCCAGGTGCTGCCGGGTTTTTGGTTTGCTGGAGCTCCTTGTTTGCTCGACATTTTGGCTGGGTTTCTCGGCATGCCTGCTGATTCACTCGGTACTCTCGCTTTGTTTCACCACTGAGGTATAAACCCTTTGCTTAATGTCTTAGCATGCTTGTTTGTTGGAAGTTCTTTTTGNAGGTGCTGTCGGGTTTTTGGTTTGCTGGAGCTCCTTGTTTGCTCGACATTTTGGCTGGGTTTCTCGGNATTGTTGTTGTTGTTGACAGAAGAGTTCAGGGAAAGAACTTCCTTGCAGGGAGAATCCTACAGAGAGTTTTCAGCTGTTGAAGGAATATGCCAATGTTGCTGCTCTTAAAGAGAGAAGATGCCACCAAAACTGTTGAGGAGGAAAGGTTACTTACCCAGGAAGTATTTCTGCTACGGGAAGGAGCAGCAAACCTACGGGCTACGGAGGTTCTGTAAGCAGGAGATTTGGCCATCAGAAGGAGATCCGGCTAGGAAGTTGATTGTAGGAATGAGATCCAACAAAAAGGAGCGGAAAACTCTAACTGCAGAAGGAGGAGGTCCGGCATAACTTGTTGTGCAAAGAAGAAGTTTCCCGCAGCTGTGCAAGGAAAGGGGTCTGGCAGAACTTGTTGTTGTGAAGGGAAAGAGTTTCCTGCAGCTGTGCATGGAAGGTTCGACTGTAGGGAAGGAGTTTCCTGCAATGGGAGTGTTTCAACGGGGAAAAGGAATCAAGGGTTTAATCTAAGGCTCGGATAACATGATGGAAAATGTGAGAAAGAAAATTCACTTATTCCTTAATCTTCAATTTACAACTTTCTCACCATATAAAGAGTACACTCTAAGGCAAATATAATTCCTAAAATTACAACTTACTAAAGATACAACAAACATATAAAGAAAAAAACAAAAAAATATAATAATATAAAAATTCCACAGGATCTATTCTCCCATCAAAGTTAAATGTATCAACATTAACTTTTATAATTAGCTATCATCAATATTGTCATCTATAATTATCATAATTTTCATTGATGTATTCCATATAATGATGTCCATCTTGACAACTTGTTTCAAGGTGAATCTATTCAACTCCAAATAGTGTTGCAAATTAATAGATTGTTGATCAAGACTAAATTCATTATCTGGTTCTTATAGTGTATTTCATTAGTTTCCATTACATCAAGTTGCTCATTAATTTGATTTATTGCATGTTCAGTTGAATTTGCTAAAAAACTCCCTCAGTTCATTTTGACATACAACATCAGCTTATGTTGATCCAGTAATTTACTCTAATATTTGGTTTCACTTCTGACTAGATTATTGCTATGAACGTAAAATAATATACCAATTTGACATAGGATAATTAAGGGACCAAAGTTGCAGATGCACTCTAGGAAGAAATGCACAATGCAAGCACATAAATATCAAAATTTGTTTATAAAACATTACCTTTAGCAAATTCATTCACCTTTCATGTATAGAAACAACGAGCAAACCTTTTTACATTCCAAGCAGTAATTTAATGGCCTTCAAAATCTAAATAGTACAAGAAAAAAATGAACAAACATATAACTTCAGCAATGTTCGAGTTCACATCACACAACAAAAATAACAAGAAACCTTCATCCCACTAAGTGGGGTCAGCTACATGATTCCTTTTCTACATAGGGTCCTATTGAGACTCACATTTTCATTTAATTCTAATAAATACATTAATATCAATTTTTATACAATATGCCCAAGTCTTTTTAGGTCTACTTCAGCAAATTCATTCAGCTTTCATGTATAGAAACAACGAGCATACTTTTTTTCATTCTAAGCAGTAATTTAATGGCCTTCAAAATCTAAATAGTACAAGAAAAAAATGAACAATCATATAACTCCAGCAATGTTCGAATTCACATCACACAACAAAAACAATAAGCCTTTATCCCACTAAGTGGGGTCAGCTACAAGATTCCTTTTCTACATAGGGTCCTACTGAGACTCACATTTTCATTTAATTCTAATAAATACATTAAGATCAGCTTTTATACAATTAGCCCAAGTCTTTCTAGGTCTACCTCTGCCTTTTATAACATAAGTCGAATCTAAAACATCTACTCTCCTAATTNCGAGCATACCTTTTTTCATTCCAAGCGGTAACTTAATGGCCTTCAAAATCTAAATATTACAAGAAAAAAATGAACAAACACATAACTTCAGCAATGTTCGAGTTCACATCACACAACATAAACAACAAGCCTTTATCCCACTAAGTGGGACCAGCTACATGATTCCTTTTCTACATGATTCCTTTTCTACATAGGGTCCTATTGAGACTCACATTTTCATTTAATTCTAATAAATACATTAATATCAGTTTTTACACAATATGCCCCAAGTCTTTCTAGGTCTACTTCAACAAATTCTTTTAGCTTTCATGTATAGAAACAACGAGCATACTTTTTTTCATTCCAAGCAGTAATTTAATGGCCTTCAAAATCTAAATAGTACAAGAAAACAATGAACAATCATATAACTCCAGCAATGTTCGAGTTCACATCACACAACAAAAACAACAAGAAGCCTTTATCCCACTAAGTGGGGTCAGCTACATGATTCCTTTTCTACATAGGGTCCTACTGAGACTCACATTTTCATTTAATTCTAATAAATACATTAAGGTCAGATTTTATACAAGATGCCCAAGTCTTTCTAGGTCTACCTCTGCCTTTTATAACATAAGTCGAATCTAAAACATCTACTCTCCTAATTGGATCATCATATGGTTGACGTTTAATGTGACCAAACCATGAAAGACGACTTTCTCTAATCATGTCTGCAACTGGTGCTACACCAACCCTATTACGCATAAATTTATTTCGCTTTTTGTCTCCAAGTGTCAAGCCACTCATCCACCTAAGCATTCTCATCTTAGCAACACTTAACTTTATTTTATGCTTCTTTTTAAAGGCCAACATTCTATGTCACACAACATTGCCGGTTTCACCATCTTATAAAAGTTTCCTTTTAGTCTACATGGTATTTTTCTATTACACAATAGGCCCGATACATTCCTCCATTTCAACCAACTTGAATTCTACTAATAACAACCTCATCTATATTACCATCACTTTGAACAATAGCCTCGAGATATCTAAAACGTTCAATGATTTGATCACCCATAATTACAACTCTGCCGCTAAAGCTACTACTATTAAATTTACATTTTATGTATTCAATTAAAGACCTACTGAAATGAAGGCCTTTAGACTCCAATGTAGACCTCCATAATTCAAGTTTTTACAAATTTTTTTCTCTATTCTTGTCCGCAAGAAGAATATCTGTCATAAGTGAAAAGCATACACCAAGGTACATCCTCATGTGAACATCCAGTAAGAGCATCCATAACTAAAGCAAAAAGACGTAAGCTTAAAGCCGGTCCTTAATGTAATCCAACTGAATTAGAAAAATACTTGGTCAATCATCCTTATGTTCGAACACAAGTAACAGCTCTAGTATACATATCATTAATGATTTGAATATAAATCATATCAACACATTTCATCTCTAAAACTCTCCAGAGGACTTCTCTTAGAAACTTATTGTAAGATTTTTATAAATCAATAAAAATCATATGTATATCCTCCGTCAAATCTCTCGATAAATGTATAGCTTCCATGGTAGACCTGTCCGACATAAATCCAAACTGATTATGAGATATCTTTGTAACACGCCTTAGCTTATGCTCAATTACCCTCTCCTATAATCTAAAGTATAACATATCTCCACTATAATTTGCACACTCTTGTGCATCCCCTTTATTCTTAAAAATGAAGACCAAAATATTCTTCCTCCACTCCTCCGACAACTTTTTATTTTTTTTAAATATTATTAAAGAAATTAGTAAGTCGAGAAACTGTCAAATCTCCTAGATATTTCCACACTCATCATCAGGTCCTAAAGATTTTCCATCATTTGTTTTTTTTTAAAGCCTCAACTTCATTTGACTAATGCAATGGTAAAAGTAAAATGTTTTACAATTATTAGCGATATTAAGATCATTAAATTCGACGTATTTTCAGAAAGTTCATTAAAACATTTATCAAAATATCTTACTTATCTGTATTGAATATCTTCCTCTAAGAAAAGCAATTCCATATTTTCATCTTTAATACACTGGAATTAAATCTTTATTTTTATTTTCATGTTATGAAAAAAATTTAACAATCACACACGCACATCAGCAACTAAAAACAATAAACTGGAACAAACATCAAAATCACCCAACGAAAGATATAGATCTTGCAACAATACAAGGAGACTCACCACTATAAGTAGTTGTTGATGCCGATAAAATGCTCAAAGAATATAGACACGAAAAATATACACACAAGCATTAAGGAAAACCTGAATTGTCATTGCATTATTCCATTTTAAATAAATATTTCATGGTATGAGAATTCTATTTAAAGCCAAAAAAACAAAATAGAAAATCTCACATCATCTAACAAAATCTAATCAAGTATAGCAGGCATAAATACATCATGCATAAATTCTAACAACATCAAAATTCCCATTAAAAAGTCTTCATTTCTAGAGTTCCAACTCCTACTCTGCCAATAAATACCACAGTATGCAAGTAGAAACATAAAAAAAGAACTATTAGAACCAAGAATTGCATAAAACAAAGGCGGCCATCAATACAATTAGCACAAAAGAAAAGGTATCACCATGTGTTTAGTGGATAGAGATGACAATGAAAATAATTGTGAAAAGTAGGGCAATATGAACAAAAGTAGTCAATAGGGACAACAACAGAAAATAAAGGTGATGAATTGCAAGAAGCAAAGGAATGTGCAAGGATCAACGGATGACAAAGAAAAGGATGTAGAAGCGGGAAGGACCTTGCGAGTAGCAGGGCAGAATAAACCACCAGCAACAAACACAAGGATTAAAATTGTACAATCACTTATATAATTGTTTATTTTTCTTGATATGAAATGTAAGCCGCAATGCAATTGCAGGCACAAGCCTGAAAATAAAATTATTAAACAAATTAAAAATAAAATAACAACAAATCTAACAACAAGCCTTAATCCCATAAGTGGGCTCGGCTACATGAATCCTTTTTCTCCATTGTGTCCTATTAAGTAGCATATTCTCAATTAATCTTAAATCAAGGTCATTTTATACAACATGCTCAAGTCTTCGTAGGTCTAACTCTACCTTTTTAACATATGTCAAATTTAAAACATCCACCCTCCTAATTGGATTATCAAATGGTTAATGTTCAATGAGACCAAATCATCTAAGACGAGTATCTCTAATCTTTTCTGCCACTGGAGCAACACCAACCCTTTCACGGACATATTCGTTTCGCATTGTCTCCAAGTGTAAAGCCACTCATCCACCTAAGTATTCTCATCTTAGCAACACTTAACTTAGTTGTATGCTTCTCTTTTATAGACCAACATTCTGTGCCATAAAGCTTCGCAGGTCTCACCACCATCTTATAAAATTTTCCAAAGTATATGTGGCATACTTTTCTATCACACAACAGGCCCAATGCATTCCTCTACTTCAACCAGCCAACTTGAGTTCTACTAATAGCAATCCCATCAATATCACACATTAAAAATATTAAAAAATAATTTGAATAATAGTTTCAAATCATTACATAACATCGTAAAAAATAATACAAGTGCTTAATATTAAACACGAAGCCTAAAAGATTATGACAAAGAAGTATACATACAAACGAAGTCTAACATAAACAAATAAGCAACTCTTAAGATAAACTAGTTATGAATCACCACTGCAAAATCAAAACTCATTCAAATTCCATCAATTGATTGCTTTCTAGCCCCCTTTATGCTCAATTATATACCAACAACTTCCCAATTCTCTTCATCATCTTATCTCAATCACATTTCTTTTCGCTGATTAATTAAATCTAATAAAAATAATATATAAAACAATGATTGTAGAGTATTTATAATTTATATTTCATAAATTTTTATACTAACATTTTTGCTACTTCCTTGTTCACTTTTTCGTCCTTATTCACTTAACTTTTATAAAACTTCAAAATTGAAATCTTCCTCATAAAATTATGGCTTTTGTTGATCTTTATTTTTCTTTTTTTTAATGATCAAGCGTTTAGTTTATGATGTCTGATAGAGTAGCACTAGGCTTATGTTTTAAAATAAAAAAAGCAACTTTGTTTATTTGAGCTTTGGGTTGTTATTTATTCTCTAGACAATATATCAGAAAACTTAAATAGAAACGTGCAACTCTATCAAAATGGCTCAAGGCCTGCCTCATTGGGTTGAGTTGTAAGCCTTTTATTACACATCTAAGGTTATGGAAAGGCATCTTACATCGCCTCTCTGAGGCACTCCTAAACAGCTGCAATGTAATACACAATTTTAAACTATGGCAGCAGGTACCCTTCCAACTTTTGTTACAAAATTGTTGAGTTGAAATAGAACTCTAGACATGCTGATTTAATGTTATGAACTAGGGCTAACAAAATAATAAAAATATAAGATAACACATCCCATTCAAATAAGATTTGGCATCATTAGAAGACTTTACATAAAAGAAACTAATTGAAAATAAAGTACAATAATAAGACTCATAATGCTCGTCACTTTAGATAAGCCTACACTTTTAAATGTCCATCCCGAGGTATTGCATTGTTGCTAGAAATGCATGCCACCTCCAAAATCCATATGCAAGGAAATATAAAGAAAATGAGGAAAATATAATCATACCTGGCAACTTGTCTCCATCTGACCCCTCTAGCACCTCCAAGTAATGAACAAAAGATGGTATAATTACTTCGAGCTTTCCATCACTGAGGAACCGAAGGAAGAAATAATGCATGTCAATGTACCATGAAGCAACGAAGTTGGATGTCAAAGTTTATAAATATCTCAAAAAAAATGGGGATTAGAATTGAAGCATTCAAAGAGACTAGGTAAAACACGGAATGGATAGCAGCATAATCCACTGGGTAAGTCAATAGCAGAATAGCAAATTCACCTGTTAATATCAGCAATTAATGGAGTGGCATAAATGCTGGATGAAACTTCTGTCTGCCATCTCAATTCCAAATTGTGTGGGCATTTGGTGTTTAACAATGAATCCTCATCACTGCAATAAAGTATTAGCAAAGGTTATTAAAAACAATTTAGCACAAATTGAATGAAAAGAATTTTAAAGCCACAAATTGCAAAAAAAAAAAAATTGTTGAAATTGGAGAAAGCCAAGCAGGAGACAAGCAGGGCAGCACAGAGGGCACGACCCCACAAACTGGAGAAAAGTTCACCACATTGTTCAAAAAAATGAAAGAACTATATTAGATGCTAGTAAAATTTTCACACTGACCATGAACAAGATCTACTAACGTTAAGGAATAATGAATTTTATAAAGTAAAAAATCAAAAAAAAAATGAATCAAAAAAATTACAAAGCAAGTTTCCTTCATTTAATAGAGTAATAGATGTGCAAAAAATAGCACAAAAATTTCCCACATAATTATAATAACCAAAGGTACAATATAAGCAAAAAATTTGAAAATATTACAAGTTTGCTCGGGCAAATTTTTAGTTCTGCAAGTGATAAAGAGACATGAATAAGTGCCAAAAGCCAATCCCTAGGGGAAAGTCTAAAAGCTTTAACATGCTAAATAAAACAAAAATATAATTGCATCTGAGTATGCGAACCAATAAATTCTGGTTGCTCCAAATGAAGCTTAGCAGACTATAGATGCTATTTGTAAGAACCTCTCTTAACATCAAGAATAAAAAATCATTATCATAAGATTAATGATCATCAGCATAAGTATGCCGAAAGGATCTACCTCACACTTCTGGGAATAAAATATGACTATGCCTCACATGCAATGCCAAGCTTGCACTGCTGTAACTTGCTTGACTTCTAATTGGCCACTTATCCAACTGGAAAATGATTCATGAGCAAAAAAAAATTCCCCAAACTAGTTCATTCCATTTATTATGATTCTCTCTTTCAAGAAGAATGGCGAAACTACATGCCTAAACCTATCCATTGCCAGTCTCATGAAGCATGGTCAAACTAGATTCCTAAGCCTAGCAATTGTCAATGTCACGCCTTCTCGATATAAATGTTAAATATGATATATATTGCGCATCTCTTAAATGTATATTTAAGTACCAGTCTACAAGCTCACAACTTCAACGTCATGGGTGAAATGTCATTATAACCTACTAAAGTGAGCCCAAGAAGATTTATTCACCTTCAATAAACAGACCTCACTGAGAAGACTTCATGCTTGCATCAAAGAAGATCAAGGTAATAATCACCAGCTCACCAATAAACATGGACGAAACATGTTCCTACATTGCTTATAGCTAATTTTTAAACTTTCAAAAATAATTCATATGGTGCCAGTCCTTACTAATCAAAATTCTTGCATTAAATAAATATTTACTACAAAGAATGCAAGATCAATCAATTATAATTAGGACAATATAAAAAACACTTCATGAATGACAACAAACGAACCTATAAATAGAATTTGGCATTCACACTCCTAGGAAATGAGAAATTGAGAACCTTGCAACCCCAATTGGATTAACACAAAGCATTTTTTATCAAAATTCAGAAGAAATACTAAAAAAGTTATCATCATCACCGTAATTAATATTATATGACTATTTTGGAAAAAATTTTTAATCTTCTTTTATTCATTCTAGTCCAAGTTTGTATACGGTGTGTATGTCAGCATAATCAATTAAAGTGTTACAATAGCACCAGATGCCCTCAAGTCAAACAGCTGCACAAACCAAAGAACTTAAGAGGAAGGTGTCTTCCTCGGAAATAGCTTGAGAAAACTAAAATATAAAAAAGAAATGGCTACACACTTAACAAATCTATTGTGGTCATAAGAAATACTTTTGAACTGCACAAAAAGTAAGCATCTCAGTAATTTATATTAACAAAAAATTTCAAGTTTTGCCACATAAAAACTACAAAAATCTAGCTAAAGAGAAAAAATTAAATAAAGTATCAAAAGGAAAAATGTAAAAAAATTGACCCATAAAACTATTTAAGCTTGTAAAATGCATAACCGTAACCTAATCATTGCAAAAATCTTGTCCACTCCATCATTATCATCCATCTTCCCCCTTGTATCCTCAGACTTACCTTATTTATCATCAAAAGTTTACATTTTGGAACTTAAGAACTTGTAGGTACGTTTGATCTAAGTTGTTACTGGAGTGAATTATTATTTATTAAACCCTTGATGTTCATTCTACAGCAGTGCATAGAAAATGCTTTGAATAAAAAATAACTCATTTATTATATCTGGGAAGTATCAACATTTTTCTTTCCAATCAAGGCATCATATGTCAATATGCTCGACTAGTTAATGCTTTTGTAATAGTGCCCTTTTAGGATATCTGTGACAATAAATCCTGCCTCCCCTCTTTACTCGCCTTAAGCTACAGTCTCCACTCATTCAAAAGGTTGTTTGTTGGCTTCNCACCATATGTCAATATGCTCGACAAGTTAATGCTTTTGTAATAGTGCCCTTTTAGGATATCTGTAACACTGCCTCCCCTCTTTACTCGCCTTAAGCTACAGTCTCCACTCATTCAAAAGGTTGTTTGTTGGCTTCGTNCAAACTAGTTCATTCCATTTATTATGATTCTCTCTTTCAAAAAGAATGGCGAAACTACATGCCTAAGCCTATCCATAGCCAGTCTCATGAAGCATGGTCAAACTAGATTCCTAAGCCTAGAAATTGTCAATGTCACGCCTTCTTGATATAAATGTTAAATATGAGATATATTGCGCATCTCTTAAATGTACATTTAAGCACCAGTCTACAAGCTCACAACTTCAACGTCATGGGTGAAATGTCATTATAACCTACTAAACCCAAGAAGATTTATTCACCTTCAATAAACAGACCTCACTGAGAAGACTTCATGCTCGCATCAAAGAAGATCATGGTAATAATCACCAGCTCACCAATAAACATGGCCGAAACATGTTCCTACATTGCTTATAGCTAATCCTTAAACTTTCAAAAATAAGTCATATGGTGCGAGTCCTTACTAATCAAAAGTCTTGCATTAAATAAATATTTACTAAAATAAATGCAAGATCAAACAATTCTAATTAGGACAATATGAAAAACACTTCATCAATGATAACAAACGAACCTATAAATAGAATTTGGCATTCACAATCCTAGGAAAATGAGAAATTGAGAAACCCGCAACCCCAATTGGATTAACACAAAGCATTTTTTATCAAAATTCACAAGAAATACTAAAAAAGTTACCATCATCACCGTCATTAATATTATATGACTATTTTGGCAAAATTTTTTAATCTTCTTTTATTCATTCTAGTCCAAGTTTGTATACAGTGTGTATGTCAGCATAATCAATTAAAATGTTACAATAGCACCAGCTGCCCTCAAGTCAAACAGTTGCACAAATCAAAGAACTTAAGAGGAAGGTGTCTTCCTCGGAAATAGCTTGAGAAAACTAAAATATAAAAAAGAAATGGCTACACACTTAACAAACATATTGTGGTCATAAGAAATACTCTTGAACTGCACAAAATGTAAGCATCTTAATAATTTATATGAACAAAAAATTTCAAGTTTTGCCGCATAAAAACTACAAAAATCTAGCTAAAGAGAAAAAATTAAATAAAGTATCAAAAGGAAAAATGTAAAAAAATTGACCCATAAAACTATTTAAGCTTGTAAAATGCATAACCGTAACCTAATCATTGCAAAAATTTTGTCCACTCCATCATTATCATCCATCTTCCCCCTTGTATAGTCAGACTTACCTTATTTATCATCAAAAGTTTACATTTTGGAACTTAAGAACTTGTAGGTACGTTTGATCTAAGTTGTTACTGGAGTGAATTATTATTTATTAAACCCTTGATGTTCATTCTACAGCAGTGCATAGAAAATGCTTTGAATAAAAAATAACTCATTTATTATATCTGGGAAGTATCAACATTTTTCTTTCCAATCAAGGCATCATATGTCAATATGCTCGACTAGTTAATGCTTTTGTAATAGTGCCCTTTTAGGATATCTGTGACAATAAATCCTGCCTCCCCTCTTTACTCGCCTTAAGCTACAGTCTCCACTCATTAAAAAGGTTGTTTGTTGGCTTC
>JXCR01040905.1:57235-67580 GCA_002079205.1 Phalaenopsis hybrid cultivar
TATATATATATTAAAAAAATAGAATTCTTATCCTCTTCAGGATCAGGTTTTTGGTGTTGTTGCAAAGTAGGAAAGATAAGTGAAGAATATAATTGCATACATTGTTATACAGTTGCATATAAACAGTCGGGATCAAGTTTTTTGCGTCATTGTCGGAGATTAAAATTAAGAAAAATTAAAAATTAGGATTGCAATTTAGATTTCAATTAAGATTTTAATTGAAATTGAGATTGAAATTAAATTGTAATTTAATTTAAAACAAAATTTCTATTTTTGGAAAACCTTAATTAAACTTTAAGAATTTTTATAAGAATATTTTAGTGTTGTGCTTTTATATCAAGTATCTTATTTTTGTTTTATGTTAATGTATGCGTAGTTCAGGTTCTGAAGGGGTGCCCTACGATTCTAAATTAGAAAAAACTGTTAAGAAAATCAGAAAAAGCAAAAACATTAAAAATTTTGAAAAATCTAAAAAAATTACAGAAATGGCAGATCAAAATAGTCAAAATGCTGAAATTCATCAAGAATTTAGACCATTAAGAGATTATGTTAACCCTATGGTGGAAGAACTTCATTGTAGTAATCAAAAACCTACTATAGTGGCTAATTCATTTGAGTTTATACCTACTTTTATCCAAATGATATCAAGTAATCAGTTTAGGGGATCACCAATTGAAGATTCAAATTTACATCCTAACAATTCTTTAGAATTGAGCGCTACATTTAAATACGATGGTGTGTCAGATGATGTCATACGACTTAGGTTATTTCTTTTCTCATTGAGAGATAAAGCTAAGATATGGTTGCATTCGTTAGCACCTAGATCTATCAAAACTTGGGGTGATTTAACACAAAAATTCTTTGCTAAATATTTTCCACCATAAAAAACTGCTAAGCTTAAAAATGATATTACATCTTTTAATCAGTTTAAAGGGGAATCTACTTATGAAGCATGAGAACGATTTGAAGAACTCTTAAGAAAGTGTCCACAACATGCTATACTAGATTGGTTAATAATTCAAACTTTTTATAATGGATTAGCTGGGTCTCTTAGATCTATTATCGATCGATGCTGGTGGTTCAATGTGTAAGAAACAATTCATGTTGCTTATGCTTTAATTGAAGAAATGGCTACCAATAATTTTCAATGGCCTTCTAAGAGGGTAAATCTTAAAAAAGTAGCCAATATTCATGAATCTGATGCATTTACGATGTTAGCAAATCAAGTTGCTGCAATTTCAAGGAATTTAGACCAATTTGGAATGAATTTTTCTCAATGAATTTCTATGATTGAAGAGAATTCATTAGGCCAAATGGTAGATTCTTAAGCATCATTAGAGACTTTGAATGCCATAAACAATAAGCAGAATAACACATATGATTGAAGAACCATCCCAACTTTAACTGGAATAATACTTCAGGTGGTAATAATCAACAATGGGGTAGCAACTAAGTAAACCTATTGGGAAGCTGGAACAACCAAGGGAATAATAATAATAGATCTACTTATCCTTCAAATTTGAACAGTAATCCACAATTTAAGGAGAAGAAGTTATCTATAGAAGAAGTGGTGTTACAAATGGGAAACTCAGTTACAAGACAAGGAGCTACAATTAGAAATATTGAGAATCAACTTGGAAAAATAGCAAATTCATTAAGTAATAGATCCTATGGAGCACTTCCTAGCAATTAGAGACAAATAGTAAATTTATTAAGTAATAGATCTTAAGGAACACTTCCTAGTAATACTGAAGTAAATCCGAAAGACCAAAATAAAGAGCGAGTAAAAGTCATTCAACCTAGAAGCGAATGAGAGTTGGAAGGTTGGGTTCAAAAAGAAACTGAAGTAGAGAGAGAAGAAATTGAAGAATCAAAAGATGACGCTCCAAAAAATTTTGAATGACCTATTTATCTGTTGAAAATTGATTTATAAAACCACCACCTCCATTTCCTTAGAGACTTCGTAAATAGAAGTTGGATAAGTAATTTTCAAAATTTCTGGAAATTTTTAAGAAGCTTACAATTAATATTCAATTTGCTGAAGCCTTAGAACAAATGTCGAGCTATGTAAAGTTTATGAAAGATATTCTCAAAAGAAAAAGGAAGTTTGAAGATAATGAGATTATCGCGCTTAGTGAGGAATGCAGTGTTATAATTCAGAAAAAGTTTCCTGAAAAGCTTAAAGATCTTGATAGCTTTTGCAATTCCAAGTGCAATAGGAGACAGATTTTATAGGAAAGTTTTATGTGATTTAGGTGAAAACATTAACCTTATGACATTATCAATATTTAAAAGATTGAAATTAGGATAAATAACCCCTACTACTGTAACTTTGCAGTTAGCAGATCGTTCAATAACGTACCTGTTGACCTCACTTTTGGTTGAGGTTTAGTTCTTCCTCTTTAGTAGCCTAGGTTCTAGCCATAAGACTTTCCTGTTGACTATTCCTAAAAAATTGGAAAAGGAACCCTCACCATTAGAAATTCCAAACGCCTCTTTACTCAACTTGAAGTTCCACATAGTGGTCCTAACCTCTAGCACTTAGTAGGTGGGGTCATTATGGGGAAGCCTAAGAAGAGTTCCCATAGGACTGCTTGACCATAGGGTTGACCCTGGGTGTTGGTCTAGAGCTAAGGTACTCACCTCACTCACAATCACACATAAATACAAACCCAAAATTTCTTGACTTTGATCCCTTAATCTTTTGGGAGACTCATGTAGATAGGTCCTCTAAACCCTCTGGCTTTAGGCCAGGGTTTAGCTAAAACCAGTACATAGAGGAGCCAAATGGGGTTTTCATTGGTCCATAGCTCATTTATGATGGTTAGCTCCCCAATTCTACTAAAAATACTCAACTTGACCTTTTTCCACTAAACTCCCCAAAATTACCTAAGTACCCTTGAAACCCTAAATTTGGCCAAAATTCCCAAATTTACCCAAAATACCCAAATTTGTTGAAAAATCATTTCAAACCTTTTGAAAACATCCAAATTACCCAAAATCACCAAAACTTGTCAAATTACCAAAATGCCCCTCCTTAGCCCAAAATTTCAAAAATTCAAAAAAATCTGAAAAATTCCCAAAACCTTCCAAATATTCCCAATATCATTTTTCTCAACTATCACATGACCTAATTTGACCAATTTGACTATTTAGACCAAAACCCCCAAATTACCTTTAAAAAACAATTTCTTTAAATTCACCTAAAATGTCCATCAATTTGGTCTCAATTTCCCCAATTTAAATTCTATACTCAATTAAACTTCCATATGACCAATCTAAACCAAATACAAGCTCAATTGGCCTATTATTTGAGCCCAATTTTGATCTAAGTCAAAACCCCAACTTTGGTCATATGCTTGGGTCCACCAAATTAAACCCTATAGCCTACTCAATTGGCCTCAATTTGATTCCTAAACTCTTCATAATATTCCTACACATCAAACTTGACCTTCAATTGGCCTTGGAAAAGCCTTAATTGCATTTATTCTCAACCCAAATCCAAAAATCCCTCATTTTGTCCTAAACTAGTCATGTCTCAAAATTCCACCAAATTGATTGCCTTAGCCCCAAAATTTCCACTCCATTCCTTCATGAAAATTTTTCATAACATCTCCCTTGATCATTTAGACCATTCAATTGAGCCAAATTCCAAGCCTAGCTTAACCTAAACCTAAGTCTTTTCCAACATGCCCAAATTGACCAAAATCTCAAAATCCTTCAAGTTGAACTTCCAATTAAACTCAAAATTACTTCAATCCTTCACCAAAAATGTTCATTACAATCATCTACACAATGTTGATCAATCAATTGGGCTCAAAGTTATGGCTAGCCTAACCCAAACCCACTTTAATCCAAATTGACCTACATGGACCCCTTCACCAAAAGTTGACCCAATCTAGCCAAATTGGTCAAGACAAAGTCACCACAGCCAAATTTTAGACCTTATTGACCAGGCTAAACCCCATGGAACCACCCAAATGAGCCATGGACCAAAGGATCTCCAAATCAAGGGATTTATTTCCAAAATTTCTTAAGCTTAAGGGATTTTTGCCAAACTAAACACCTGCCTAAATAAATTGTTGTGACAGATTCCCTGGCTCACCTAACCTATTGCCCACCTCTCCTAACCTTGCCAGCTGGCCTAGTCACTGGAGGAGCCAAAACCGTGAGCCACCCTCAAAAAATTCAAACCCAATTCAAACCTAGATGCCACCTCATCCCATTTGAAGTTTAGAGTCTCTCTGCCCTCCACATAGGCAACACTTTGCACCCATACATTGTCCCACAGAGCCACCTAAGCCATTTTTATAAAACCTCCACCTCCATGGACATGGAAAGTGTGCTAAAATTTTCTTAAGGATACCCTCTGAAATCACTCCCTGAGCTTCCTTGAGACCCCCACAGTGCAATCCAACCATTCCATTGCCCTAATTCCCCTTGTCGGAGCTCAATTTTTGAGCTCAAATCCTTGCCTGAGACATAACATTCTCCACCACACCTCCAGAGTACACCAAATTCAAATTAAACTCACCCACACCTTCACCACACTGAACTAGGACAAAGCCCTATGAAATCCCCCTCATACAGAGCCTCTAAGATAGCTCAAGACTAACACCCAAATCCGGCCTTGATCAAATTTGGGTCTAGACCTTTCACCACAACCAAAGGCTCAATCCTTAGCCTCTTTGGACATCTACGAACGCACCGAGCACCTCTGATTGAAGCTTCCCTTCTCAGAGCAAAGGTATTAAACTTCCCCTCTTCCCGAGCCTATTCTGATTCTCTATTTGCTTAGGTTAGTTTAATGGCATGATTACCGTATGGATGTGTTCGTCACACTTAGAAGAGTACATAGGATCAAACCCGAGGTTATTTGGTTGAGAAATCAGTGAGATCTTAGGGTTTTAATGTTAACGGTCATGGGTTAGCCTATTTGGTAACGATGGCGGGGAGCCGTCCGATCACGCGTTTATCTCATTAATGTACGAGATCTAGCCGGATGAACTCTCAATGTGTGAACAGCGGGTCGCGTGGCATGCCAAGGTGGAAAGCGCAACAAATGGGAGAGTGTTGCGTCGCCGTTCAGAGATGCCTGGGATGAGGTTCTGTTGCGCTTTTAAGTAGATAAATAGGGGATTAAATATATCAAAAAATGATCCCTAACTTTAAAATTGCATATCTTGTTGTAGAAAAATCACAAAAATGAAATAAAAATACCCTCTTGCTCAGTGAACAGAGGAGAACAATGTGGAAATAATTTGAAGTTTATGAGATGCATATTTTATTTTTAATTAATTAACCATTATTTTCAGTCTTTTGATTTTCCATACATGTAGACATTTCACCATGGCTTGAGATTTTGGCATGTTTGCCTCTGTCTTGGGAATATTCTCTGATTTTTCCAAAGTCAGAGGAGATGTCTAGACAGAGATCCATATTTTTCAAGTTTATGTCTATTATTTGCATAAATTAATCATAATATTAGCATGTTACTTAGAAAATTCCAAGAAAATTTTGAAAGGTTTATTGTGGCCAGAGAGCCCTTTGGAAAATATTTCATGGGCTAGGTCATTAAGAATGCACCTCAATTTCACAAACCCTAAAATGCAAAGAAAATTAGTTTTGCGACACACAAACATCTAAATGACTTGGTTTTTAATCCCCACTATAATTTGAAGTTCAGAGAACTCCCCATAAAAATTTTAAAATATTTGGAGCTCATTTGATAACTTAAATTGATTTTCTAAGTTAAATGTCATTTTTAACACTAAAATGATTTTTAACAATTAAAATATAACTCAAAAAATTATAAAAAATAGTTTTTAGAGCTCTCTGTGATCAGATGAATTTTCTAAAATAAATTGAATTAAAATAAAAATTCAATTTTTAAGCCTTTCTTTAATATTTAAATAATTAAAAAATGATAAAAATCACAAAAATAATAAAATTTATGAAAATGTTCTAAATTGTTTCCTATGCACTTAGAAACAATTTGAATATTTTTCCTAATTTTCTAAGTGAAGATATTGAATTTTGAAGTTTAAAATAATTTTTAAAGGCTAAAATGGATTTTCACTAAAATAATTCTAACAATTCAAAGAAAAATCAAAGAAATGTAAAATTTGTTTCTTTGGGTTCCTTGATCTTAGATATATTTAATAAAAATATAAAACTTAATTTTTCACATTTAAAATATTTTATAATTAATAAATTCTCCAAAAATTAAAATAATTCTAATAATTCAAATAAAATTCAAAAAATCATGAAATTTGGTTTAGTATGTCGCTAGTCTAAGTCTATCTTCAGTAAACACTTTAAGTGATTAGACTTTGCCTTGGTCAAGTTATGATATTTTCTTTGAAAAATTCTATTCTTGCATATAAATAAATCTATAAATTAAATTAAAATTTGAAAAATAACATTTTCTCCTCTGATGTCTTTGACTCATAATTGAGGTGGGATGCAAATCCCAAAATCGTTTAAATTAAATATGATGAATTATGAAGTATTATAGCCTTAGGGGCAAAAGTGTAATTTTGAAAATTTAGCCTTAATTAACATTTAGGCTTAATTCAAGAAAGGGAAATGGGCAACCTTTGATCGTAGTTAACATATTTGGATGATTGAAACACAAGGGATTAATTGGTAGAAACCAATCTTGCTTCTTCCAATTAAAGAATAAATTTGTAATTTCCTTAAATTATTAAAATTCGGAAGTCTAGTCAATTAAATGATCATAGACTTAGGGGTATGATTTCGGGTGTTGATAACTCATTAATTTAACACCCCTATTTGATGTTTAAATGACTTTCAAAGAATGAATCATCATCACTTAAAATTCAACCTTTTTAAAAAATGACGAAGACATCCACCAGGATCTTAAGGGCTTAGTAGTGACCTAAGCTAAATCAAATTTGGTTAAATGAGGATTAGAAAAGTAAATTCAACTAAAATTTGAACACCTTTTAAACACTACAAGATCAAGTTAAAACCAGTATTGGCTAAGTGTCTTAATAACACTAACTTGCCCCTTTAAGGGTCTTCACTCGCATAATCCTCAAATTAAATTATAAGTGATAATTGCCATACTCTTAGGGATAATTGAAACATCAATGTTCATTGAGCATTAGAGATATTTACAGGATGGGTTATTAAGCAACATAATAAGTTTAAAAAGAGCTCGAGACTTTTCACCAGGCAGTGAGAGGAAATCATAGACCTGCTTCTTTCTCCAAATCTGTTAGATACCTCGAAGGTCTACTAAACTTAATATGTAGATCACTAAAACCTAGGGTTAGGTAGATCACTAAAAATTTACTTTTCCACTTTATATAAAGTGCTCTCACATGCATTTTGAGTTTCAGGTGGTGGAACGAGAAGACTTGCCAGGTACGCTTTTTATAGTTTACAGTGTCATCTTTCTTGTACTTTCATACTATACTTTTTATGCTTACAAAACTTATATGCTAAACAACAATGTCACCCTGTATAAAAATCAAAACTGTTAGGATAGCTACAAAACCAAAACCCAAAACTAAAAATAAAATCAACCAAGGTAAAAATCACCTCCACAACTTTCAAAATATAAGACAACTCAAAACTTAATCACAAATATCACACAAAACAATAACTACAATTAAATTAAGACGTCTCTATCGGATGATCAGGATTCCCTCGGAGGAGGTAACCTACAGTTGCTAACGAGGCTTCCCACGGTCTAAATGAAAGTATGGAACTCATTAAGTTGAGTTTAGTAAGTTCATTTGGACTAAGGATCAATAGAAATAGTGGTACCTGAACGAGGGAACCATAGGATCCTAACCGGTGTCGCTCTAATCAACTTTAGCGTGCCCCATAATGTTTAAAGAACTACAACCATACGGTCATCTGATTTGACATCATAACTTGACACCCTAGAAAACTCATAGGATTCGGAGGTTATCGTCTGTACAGCTCTGCTATACAATCTAAGCCCTAACTCGTCTTAGGATTCGAAGGTTATTGTCTGTCACGACTTAGACCCTCCCATCTTCCAGGCTATTTGTGTGATCATTTCACACAAATATAAGCCCTAAAATAATAAAATTGGCAGGTTGAAACACTCAAATAAATTTCTCCTCAACACTGAAGCCAAAATATAGGATAGACTGGGAAGTCACCGAGGTTGTACTCCGGATCTGTGATATCCCCTAGTTCTTCCTCTTTTAGATTCTACAATAAATGTTTCAAATTTGAACCAATCCCTTTTCACACCTCTTTGTACGATATGTTGAAAAGTCATATCCTTTTGAACTCCTTGAAGATAATATTTCCTAATTTTTATCGAGAGTTTTCTTAGGTGACTTCGGTCATTTAAGATGTAATTAACTATAGGGGCTTACCCTTATAGGAAGCTTGTCCGAACCAAGCTTGATATAAACCCTATTTAATTCTTCATATTAAATAGGGGAAATTGTGGGAAAATAAAATGGTTTCGCAGATAAAACAGATGACATATATTTTTTAATTTATTTGATCGAGCCTCATCCTTAAGTCTAGTGTTTATCCTTCACGATAGATACAGGGTTTGAGGTATAGTGCTCTTTCATTTAAACTATAAAAATTATGGGGATAGTTTAATTTCATATTTCTCTAAAACTTATATATATATATATATATGTAAATTAAAATGTCCTTTCGAAGCAGGCGACGGGATTTCGATTCTGGTGACCGACAACTTCCAAGAGACAACTCTTCAACTTTTTAGTGCCAACAGTACCCTAAAAGAGTTATAGAAGATGTCCAAGTGAAAGTAGGTCAATTTATCTTTTTTATTGATTTCATTGTGTTAGATATGAAGAAAGATAAAGAAATATCTATCATTTTGGGGAGACCTTTCTTACCCACAGGAAGAGCAATGATAGATGTGCAGAAAGAAGAATTAACTATGCACTTCAATGATCAAATAGTTACTTTTAACATTTTAAGATCAATGAAGTATCCTGCAAAAGGTAAGGATTATGAATGTTATAGAATGGATGTTATAAGATATCTGAGTGAATTTCATTTTAAAACAAATTATGAATAAAAATTTGGAACATGAACAAGAAGAAGAATTATATCAACTTGAAGATCTTTATATGGAAAATTCAAACTATGTTCGAGAAAGTTTTGAAATTCTGGACACAATAGAAAAAGATAAATCATTTTGTCCATCGATTACAAAACCTTCATAACTTGAGTTGAAATTACTTCCTGTCATTTAAAATATGTCTTTTTAGGTGATTCTTCTACTTTAACAGTTATAATTTTCTCAAAATTAATGATGGAAGAAGAAGAAAGATTGAAGAAAATTTTGAAAAATTTTAAGAAAGCCTTTGAATGAACAATAGCTGGTATTAAAAGAATCAGTTGTTCAATTTGTATGCATAGAATTCGTATGGAAGAGAAATGCAAACCCAGGGCTGATCCTCAAATGAGATTAAAACCTATTATGAAAGAAGTTGTAAAGAAAGAAATTCTAAAGTGGTTAGATGCTGGAATTATCTACCATATTTCAGATAGTGCATGAGTTAGTCCAATTCACTGCGTTCCTAAGAAAGGAGGGGTGACTGTGATTGTAAATGAACATAATAAGTTAATACCAACAAGACAAGTCACAGGGTGGTAAATATTTATAGAAAATTAAATCTTGCTACTAGAAAAGATCATTTTTCATTACCCATTCTAGATCAGATGCTGGATAGACTAGCAGGGCATAAATACTTTTATTTTTTGGACGGATATACTGGTTATCACCAAATTCAAATAACTTCTGAAGATCCAAAGAAAATAAAGTTTACCAGTTTGTATGGTACATTTGCTTTTAGAAGAATACCCTTTAGTTTATGTAATGCCCTACTACATTTCAAAGATGTATGATGGTTATTTTCTGTGATTTAATTGAAAAATGGATTGAAGTCTTTATGGATGATTTTTTAGTTTTTGAAACTTCATTTGAATCATATTTAGAAAATTTATCAAAAGTTCTTAAGCGCTGTGAAGAAACAAATTTAGTCCTTAATTGGAAAAAATATCAATTTATGGTGGTAGGAGGAATTGTATTAGAACAAAAAATATCAAAAAATGGTATGGAAGTAGATCTCACTAAAATTTCAGTGATCGCTAATTTACCTTATCCAACCAATGTAAGGAAAATTAGGAGTTTTTTAGAACATGTTGGATTCTACATGTGATATATTAAAGATTTTTCCAAAATTGTGTTGACCTCACTTTTGGTTGAGGTCTAGAAAACTTCTTTAGTAGCCTAGGTCTAGCCATAGAACTTTCCTATTGACTAGTCTTAGAAAATTAGAAGTGGTAC
>JXCR01040905.1:71780-88719 GCA_002079205.1 Phalaenopsis hybrid cultivar
GAACTTAAGTTGAAATCCACTTGTTAAAAGTGGATTAAAAAAAAAACCAAAATAATCAAACTAAAACACCACAAGTCCAATTAGGACTAAAAATTTGGCTAAGTGTTCTCAATAACACTAATTCTAAAGGGTCTTCATTAACATAATTTTCAAATTAAAAGGTAAATGACATTTACCTTATTCTTAGGGATAATCAAGACATCAACGTTCACTGAGCATTAGGATATTCAAAATGAATTATTAAGTAACATAATAAAGTTTAAATGAACCCAAGGCCTTTTACCAGACATTAAGAAGGTTGCNTCGACGCCTTTTCCCTTGCTAAAGATGTATCTGAGGACAGGTGGTGTTCCAGTTGTATCATGTTCCAAGGCGATGATTATCTCATCTTATCCCCATCCCATGCCCCTCTCTTCTCACAGCCGCCAACCTCCTACCCATTCCTTTGTTGTTTCCAATATCTTATACCCTTCCAGCCGGTTGCCAACTCCCCTACACCTACTTGTCCCCAACCACCCAGTTTGCTCTTTCTCCCCACCTACCACCTCCATAACTGCACCCATTCCGTTTGTCGTCCACTACAATTAAGCCACATTGCCGCTACGCCACAAGCCATCCTGCTTTGCCCTAGCAGGATATTTGTGTTGGGTTACGTGTTCTTTCTCTTTTGGGGTAGTCGTTGTGACTACGTTGCTTTTTGCATAGCAAAATCTACCTCCCTGTTGGACCTTTCTGACCCATGCTTCCATAGAATATTTTAAAAAAAAAAAACTCTCTATTACAGAGCTTCTTAATATCATAATCTTGTATCTTATCAAATTCATCTTCATATATATATCAAATCAGACTCTATATGAACTAAATCTACAATAACCCTATTTGATTTATCAACAATATATTCCTAAGTAAAGAAATATTAAAAATATTATGTAATTCCGTATATAAACTGGTAAAGCTAATCTATAAGTTATCTTTCTAACCTTCTCCATAATTTCATATGAACCTACATACCTTGGACTTAATTATTTTATCTTTCCAAAATGTTGCAGTTTTGAATGTAATGACATCAATTAAAACAAACTCCCCAGAATCATATTCCATTGTATAGTGCCAAAGATCATAATATTTTTGTAGTCTATCTTACACAACCTTTGATCAACCAAATTTTCTCAGTAGCATATCAACAAAATTTGCACCAAAAACTTTTCTTTCACATGTTTTAACCCAACACAACAATGTCCTACACTTTCTTCCTCATTACGCTTCATATTGAGTCATTTCAATATTTGTTTGATAATTATTATTATAAACAAATTCTATTAGAGAGAAATGCAATACTCATCGTCCACCTAAGTCAAAAACACATAAGCCGAGTAGATCTTCCAAAATTTGAATTCTCGAATTTGTCATCTATTTGTGGGTGAAAAGATGTACCAAAAGTTAATCTTATACTCAATTTTCCCTAAATTTTCCTTCACAGTCTGAATATAAACATGTCGTCTCTATCTAAAATTATAGGTTTTAATACCTCATGCAATCGTACAATCTCATCCATATAAAACTTTGTTAATTTCTCCACAATGTGTTAATCTGATTGACAAAAAATGAACAGACTTAATCAATTTATCTATAAAGATCTAAACCACACCACTTCCATATATTGAAGTAGAAAAACCAATTACAAAATTCATTGCTATCTCATTTCATTTCTCGGTATTGGAAAGGGAAAGGGTTATAATTGATCACATTGGCCTTTGATATTTTGCTTTTACTAACCGACATATAACACTGAACTAAAAACTCTGCAATACGTCTTCCCAATCCTGCCCACCAAAATATTTTTTTAAGCACATAATATATTTTATTATTTCTTAGATGTATTGTAAAAACTGACATGTGTTTTCTCTAAAATTTTCTTTCACAAATTGTCAATATCTGGAAGATATATTATGCATTTGTATTCCAATAATTTTTCCACATTTATCATGCATTTCTCTAAACTTTTTGTCTTGACTTGCCCTAGGATCTTTTAAACAGTTGATGAATCTCCAAATCTATGTTCCAAAGTAGATTGAATTGTTAGTTGATTTAAATGAATAATGTTCTCATCACAACAATCAATCACAAATAACATCACTTTTTCATATTCTTAACAAATTGTTTAGGTTGAGTAATCAACTAATTTGAACTATCTGAAACATTTCTACTCAGTGCATTTGCAACATTATTTGCCTTCCCTCCAAAAATTAGCAAAATCTCGGGAGATTGACTTCGTTCGATCCAGAGAGGTCCGCCAAAAGCCAAAAGAAAGTGAATTCAATGCTTTTCCAAACACCTTCAGAGAGAGTCAGCAAGCTACCAGAAGCGAAGCTTCTATTATGATTCCCCTTTTTTCATTTCCAATTCCTCCTTTTCGTAATCTTTAAAAAGATTTCAAGCATCTCCTAGTCTCAGAGTTAATATTTACTTTAAATTCTGATGATTGTAAAAATTTCAAATCTGACCACACATAAGTAGTGCCTTCAAATTATAAATGTAAACACAATAGCTTCAAGTTTTATGTGAGGTAATTTCTTTCATGCTTTGTTAATTGCTTGAAAACATAAACAATGACTTTTCCATGCTACATGAGCACACACTCAATCCCCTTAAGCATCACTATAAATTTAAAATTCATCCCAAAAGAGAGAATAGTTAATACTAGGTCAATCACAAAAATAAATTTTTAGTTTTTAGAATGCCTCTTCACAACAATCTGTCCATTAAAATTTTATTATTTTTTATCAGCATGAATAATGGCATAACAATCTAAGAAAATTCTTCAACAAATCTCCTGAAAGAACCAACAAGACCTAAAAAACTCATGACTTCTATAACAGTAGTTGGTCTAAAATCGCCTTAAATTTACTACAATATTTCCCTAATTATATGCCAAAGAAAAGTCACCTTTTAACCAAAATTCATAAATAAATAATTTGGCATATTCTCTTTCAAAACTTATGGAACATGAAGATGATCTGAGTGTCTCGGTCCATCCGTTGTATAAATCAAATTGTCTTCTATAAAAACAATGGCAAATATATCAAAAAATTGCCTGAAAATTTCATTTCTTAGATTCATAAAAATTGTTGGAACATTAATCAATCCAAATGTAATAACCACAAATTCATAGTTCCCATATCTAATCTTGAATGTTATTTTTGTCATATCCATTCTTTTAATCCTCACCTGATGATAAAACGAACTTATATCATCTTTTTGGAAAGTAGAAACCCATTCAATTGATAATATAAATCATCAATTCTCGACAGATGATATTTATTCTTAAAATTAAGCCTTTTCAATTCTTTGTAATAAATACACATTCAAAAATTCTCATCATTCTTAATAATAATATCAAAGCTCCTCAAAATGATGTGTTGTTCATGATAAACGATTTATCAAATAGTTCATGCAACTAACTCTTTAACTACCATATCTAATCATAAATGTTATTTTTGTTATATCATTTAATCCTCGAGTGATGAAAACCCGATCTTAGATCAATTTTTAGAAAAGTAGAAGACCACTCTAATTGATCAAATAAATCATCAATCCTCGGTAGAGAATATTTATTCTTAACAATAAGCTTTTTCAAATTCTATGTAACAAATACACATCCCGAAACTCTGATCATACTTGTTAACAAATAATATTGAAGCTCCTCAAGTTGATGTGCTAGGCATGATAAACTGTCTATCAAATAGTTCTTGACCGGCACTTTAACTACTGCAATTCTTTAATTGTAATTCTATATGGTGACCTAGAAAGTGACATAAAACTTGATAATAACTCAATAGTAAAATCTATCTCACACGTAGTAAGCCAGATAAATCATCCAGAAAAACTATTTGATTACACTTTACCGATGAAACATCATTCAATACTTTAACTCGGTAGTACTTTTCGTTTACACAAAGAAATCTTAATTTTCAAAATTTTATAATTTGAAAGCCTTAAAAAATTTGACTATTATAGATGTCAACCCTTTACCACCATAAAATTTAATGTCTCTCAAAGTACGTTAATTTTGATTTTGATTTTCTTATTACAATCTATAATTGCAAAAAAGGTTAGATGATTTGTTCACAAATAAAATTGCATCAAATTTAACCAATGACAATACAGTAAATTGTGCCTCAAAATCCCTCACCAATGTTCATATTTACCTCGTATAATTCATTAACATAAACATAACTTTCATTTGACATTTTAATAGATAAATTTATTGGCATTACTATGTTATTCAAATTTAGCAATCTAATCCAAACATATGCAATGAGCATGATGCTCTCGTATCAAATACTACCCTTATTGGTTTATTTTGGACGGATATGGTATTCATAAAATGATAAAAACATATTGTGGGCTAAGAATCAACTGCTTAATATGTTTGAGTTTATGATCTTATGAATGAAATGTGTACTCAGATGCAAAAAAAGTTTAATCAATTAAAATTTTTAAAATGTAAAAAATACAAGTAATAACCTCATATGAGTCCTTAGCTTATTGATGTGATAGCACATACACACTGGCTTGAACATTCTGTTAGGTTTGACCTTGATTTGATACTGATCCTTTGGACTCAGGTATCCTTTGCATGCCAAAACTCCTCTGAGATGGTGCAACATTGATTATGATCTCTATCGAACTTCTTTGTCCCAAAACAAGACAATTCCTCGCTATGTCTTGGTTGGTAACACCAGAGATAATGTGTTTGATCCAAATAGACACTCACTTTTATAAAATTTCTCACTTATTAGCTTCATCTTGATTTCCAAAACTATTGGATTTAGCTCTCAAATTTTGAATTCTTTGATAGAAATAATTACTCACCTTGAGAATCTCTCTAAACCCTTCCTCTTCTAATTTCTCCTATGAGTAACCTCTTTGCAATAATATAGAATAGTCATCAATCCCAAAGGGAATTAAAAGCTATTTAATTATATCCTTTAATTCAGATAAGAACGTGTGGTATTTCTCCACTAAATTTGGTACCTAGTAAACTCAAGTTCATATCGCATAATTGAGCGATCTTACTGAACCAATCTAATAATCAGAACCTGAACCTGTCTCTTAATTGAAAGTGGTACTAATCAATCTCTAAATTTTCTCACAAACTCCTACTACACAGTGGTTAGGTCAACCACCAAATTTCTCTAACAACTACACTTACCAACATTTTTTTTATCTTCTCCTTCAAAGGAAAATAAAACAACAGAAACTCTTCTCTTTTCTGGACATGTCATATCCTCCATAATCTTCTCCGCCCTCATCAGTTAATTTTCCCTCCTGCTCCAAAAAAGAGAGACAGTCTCATATCCTAAGTTTAAGTATGATCCATATGTGCTCCCCCACTACAACAATTTTGTGACCAAGAATTTCAGATTAATTGGGTCACACAAATAACATCATTTCATAAAATACATCAGTATCAACTCTAATGTTTAGTGGCATATCACTTTCTATATTATCATGTCTAACTTCCTCTTCCTGATTATCATAATTTTGAAATAAAGAATAAAGCAATCTAATTAGGCCCCAATAAAATTTCAATTTATATTTTTTAAAAACTTATTTAATCAACCTAATGAATCTTTTTTATCAAGATTTAAACATAATTCTACTAATACCACTTTTATCACGACTCTACCAGAAATATGAAATACAAAGATGTAAAAGGACAATCTGACGGTAAAAATAAACAATAGTAACAAATAAATAATATCTCATAGTAATAAATAAAGATGATGTGCTAGGAAAATAAACATCATATACCAAGATGATTATAATCATCCAAATTGAAACAATGATGAAAAAAAGAGTGGTGGCTACCTATTTCTAACAATTCTTCTCATTCTATAAACAAACTCCCTTCTATCAGTCATATTCATCTAATAATTTTTTTTTCCTAAAAAAATGCTATATAGCAAATTACATCTACAACTTAGTATGCATTAAAATATTATGCAAATACTTACACATGAATACCCAAAAGAAACGTGATGGTTAATCTATGAAGTTACATTAAAATTTTTATTTTAGCAATATCCTTTTATTACTTCATTTTAATCATTTACATTTTTCATTTCTTTTCCTTTAATAAGTCATCAAAAGAGCACTATCAAAGGAAAAATTATTGCATCCGGAGTCCAGACGCAGAACTGCGTCCGTACAACGGGCATGATACACCGATCGCCGAAAAGAAAAAAATCTCACGCGATCCGTGTATTGTATCCGTTGTCCGGATGCAGCCGACGTCCGAACTCCGGATGCAATAATTTCCCCTATCAACGACTTGTACCAATTAAGGAACAACCACTTTCATTTTTTTTTTTTGGTTTTTTTTTTTTGTGCGGATACAATAACATCCTCAGCTAGCACCATAAATAAGTGACTCTTTATTACTTAAATATTTATTTTTCATTTAAAAATATTTAATTCATTTCGATCATTAAATTCATTTTATTTTTTGTACAATACAAGCTGTGAAATAATTTAAATCATTAAATAGTCATTTCATGTTTTAATTATTTTCCTTATATTATAAAAATGCTTTTAAGCATTTATAAAATAAATGAAATACTTCTTTAAAACATCAAATGTCAATTTAAGTTAATATGTGTCATTAAAAGTTTTATCCTTTGAAAGCACAAAATTTTATATTAAAGAAAAAAATTAATGAATAAAAAAAATACTTACATTAATCTTTCTAGAACCTCTTTATAAGCTTATTCTTCCACTTCATTTCATTTAACTATCGCCTATAACAATTAAAATTGCATATGTATGTATGTACGTATGTATATATAATAATCTAATATAAACAAACCCCAACCCACCTTACTAAAGTTTGCTAGGTATTATTCTCCCGTCTGCTCGAACCCGCAACAAAAGCCTTCTCGACAGCTTCCTTGCGTCACACGAGACGACACCCACGGACTAGCAATCTTGTGCTTGACTTGGCTTCACCTCCTAAACCCAACACCTTCCTCCTTCCCATACTCGATCATGTTACCCGCTCAATTCACTAGGGTTATGCACGTGCCACTGCATGCCACATCTTCTACTCAGATCGTCACCCACAAAAGGCTACGAACTTAGACTCCATCGACTATACGTTCATTTTAACATCCGTTTAATAAAGTGGAGGATTGTGTTAGGCAGTTGACAGTAAACATAATTTTTTTTGTCAAAATCTTAATGTTATAAAAAATAATAGAATTTGAGATAGAATTATAGCCCTTAAGATTGTTGTTAAAACTAAGATTTTTAATGTTAAAATTTTTATACTCCTCAAGTAGGTTTAGATATAGGTTAAAAAAAATCTTTAATAACCTACGAGAATTAATACAAATGATATCTCTTAAAGAAAAAACTTTTATTGGAGGAGATTTAAATGGGCATATTGGTAAAGTGGTAGAATATTTTATAATTATTCATAGTGGTTGTGGTTTTTGAGTGACTAATGAAGAAAACGAAACCATATTAGATTTGTTTTAGCATATCATTTTGTTATTGCAAATATTTTATTTAAGAAAAGAGATGAGAATATTATTACTTTAAGAATGAAGCTAATAAAACACAAATTAATTATTTTCTTACGAGAATAAAAAGATTATAAAATAATTCCAAGCGAAACCTAAACTACTCAAAGTAGCAAAAGATGTACTTGAAAAATCAAATATATATATATATATATATATTAGTAAAAATAATTGGTCGTAGAATAATAATGTACAAAAAAAGGTAAAATATAGAGAATTGGGAAAAATATAACGTGGACCCTAAAGAGTCTAAGAGAATCATTTGTGACATTAAGAATTTTATTTTTAGTGATATTTATAATAGATTAGATACTAAAGAGAATGAAAAATAAAAGCATAAACCATTCAAACAAAGAGAAAAGAAAAGTACAGATTTAATTCAAGCAAAGTGTATTAAAGATGAAAAGCAAAATAGTGCTATTCATAGAGAAAAATATTCAAAATAGGTGGATGAGATATTTTGATAAATTTTTCAATAAAATTTTTGAAAATATGATCGACCTTAGTGATCTTGATATCGATAATAATAATAATTTTGTTATTTTCATTGTCACATTAGTAAAAAGGAAAATGATGTTTTAAAGAAAATTAGGGGTGGGAAATCAGTGGGATCTGATGAAATCTCAATTGAAGTGTATAACTATTTATGAGAATTTAGAGTTTCTTAGCTCACTAAACTCTTTAATATTATTTTAAAAACTAAGAAGATGTCTAAGGAGTGGAAGAAGAGTAATTTTGTACCCATTTTTATGAATAAAGGCAATGCAAAAGAGTGCAAATAATAGAGGAACTAAGTTAATGTGTCATATATTAAAATTACAGGAGAGTAATTGAACAAAGAATAAGACATGATATAAAAATTTCTCATAAACAGTTTGGATTTATGTCGAGCAAGTCTATTATGGAAGTTATGGAAGCTATACATTTATTGAGAGATTTGATGGAGCAGTACAGAGAAAATAAGGAGGATCTAGATATGATTTTTTATTGATTTAGAAAAAGCTTACTATAAGGTTCCAAGAGAAGTTCAAGAAAAGAAAGGCGTTGATATCACTTCTATTCAAGTTATTAAAGATATGTAAACTAGAGTTGTTACTTGTGTTCGAACAAAAGGAGGACTGACCAATTATTTTCCTATTTCAGCTGGATTGAATCAGAGATCGACTTTAAGCCCATATCTTTTTGCTTTAGTTATGAATGCTCTTACCGAACATTTACAAGAGGATGTACATTGGTATATGTTATTCGTTGATGATATTCTTCTTATGGATAAGACAGGAGAAAGAGTTCAGAATGAACTTGAATTGTGGAGGTCTACATTGGAGTCTAAAGGTTTTCATTTGAGTAGATCTGAAATTGAATACATGGAATGTAATTTTAGTAGTAGTAGATCTAGTAGTAAAGTTGTAACTATGGGTGATAAATCATTAAAAGTTGCAAGTGATTTAGATATCGCGAGTTAATTTTCAAAGTGATGGTCATATAGATGGGGATGTTATTAGTACAATTCAAGTTGGTTGGTTGAAGTGGAGGAATGCACCGGGCCTTTTGTGTGAAAGAACAGTCTCTCATAAACATGAAAGGAAAATTTTATAAGATGGTGGTGAGACAATTGAGAAAAAAAGATTTTATGTAGCCGACCCCAAATAGTGGGACAAAGGCCTGTTATTGTGCTGTCGTTGTTGGTGGTGAGACCCACAATGCATTATGGCATAGAATATTGGCCTTTAAAAGAGAAGCATAAAACTAAGTTAAATGTTGCTAAGATGGGAATGTTTAGGTGGATAAGTGGCTTCACACTTAAAGACAAAAATGCGAAATTAATATATCTATGAAAGGGCTGGTGTAACTACAGTGGCAGACAAGATTAGAGTGAGTCGTCTTAGATGGTTTGGTCACATTAAATATTGACTATTTGATGAACTCGTTATGTGACTAGATATTTTAGATTCGTCTTATTTTAAGAAAGACTGAGGTAGACATAAAAAGACTTGAGCATTATGCATAAAAAAATGATCTTAAATTATCACAATTAATAAAAATACGACACCTAATAAGACTCAATGGAGAAAAAGGATTCACGTAGCCGACCTTATTTAGTGTGACAAAGGTTTGTTGTTGTTATTGTTGTAAATTGTAAATATTTTATTATTTTGCTCATAATTTATTAGTAGTTTTTTTTCTTTCTTCAAACAATAAATATAAAATTTCCAAATTTCTGCATTTTCACCTTATATTAAAAAAACTATTCATCAAAGTTATTGTCTATGTAAACAATGATTCCACTCATCAGATTATTGTCTCCATCATCTGGCCCACATCTCTTTCTTTCAACAAACCTCAATAAAACCTATATAATTTTCACATGATTCAGTAATATTCAAATACAAAATTGATTTCAAAGTCCAAGGAAACCTTCATCCTATTTCTAAAAATTCCTCCTTGATTTCCTCCAACAAGTAATAACGGAGCTTCAAAAATTATGTATATATATATATATATATATATATATATATATATATATATATATATCATAATTTTCACATTATAAGAAGCTTGAATTTTTTTTTTCTTTATGTATACCATCCTACCTGAAGGGAATATTAAAAATCAGTTACATTTATTTCTTACATGTTATGGCTCCTCTCAAACTGGAAACCAACAGACATCTTTTTATTTGCTGCCCCCACTTCCTTCCCCCAAAAAAGGGAAGAACTAACAAAGAACAAGTGACCAAATTCTACAAAATAAATATATTTGTGAATCAACAATAAGGCAAACCACCTTCGAAAGCTTGACGTATTTAAAACATGATCTTCCAAGGCATCAACAAAGTATAAATGAGATAGCCAGTGTTCCTTCAAAATCATTATGTCCCATAGTTTGTAGGAAATCCCATACATTGATGATCAAATAGTTGAATGAGTATAATATTTATGTCAAGTTTATTATCACTTTCAGTCTCCATTATCTTGTAACTATGGGAATTGATGTGATGATAAATTTTGAATGTCATGGATACTTGATACATCTTTTGTGCCACAGATGTCATAACTATATCAAGATTACTAGAGCTAATGTCATTAAATTTTAAAAAAATTGGTAGAAATTTGTTAGGTTATTTAAAATTTGTTAACTATTTTTATTTACTATTTCTTCAATCTATAAATATGGGAATTCTAAGACAATTTTATCGCATAAAGCAATTTTGAGAATGTAAATAAGACGGTTTTATGGCGTCAATAAAATTCTATTTTCGATGAGAAGATTCTTCTTCATAAATTATAATTTCAAACTTGACCATCATTTAAGTGCACTCTTTGTTCCAGCTAAACTTAAATTATTAAATCATTATATATTTTCTATTTTTTTTTTACCTTTTTCAGCACATTTTCAAGAAGTCACTTGTAGCTGTATAAAAGAAATTAATTTCCAGCATATTTTTTTTAATTTTAAGAAGCAAGATTTCCATCCTGTGCCATCTTACAAGCAAGCTAGAGCGCTTTATAAGAGATTTCAAAAAGTAGTTATTTCCGTGCTAACATAGCTTTACATTATTAATAACATGTAAAACATGGTATCACCACCCAAAAAAAAAAAAAGAGACCATCTTTATCTGATAAATCAGGTTTAATTCATGGAACATATCAGCCCTTTAAACTGTAAACAACCCAAAATCAAAAACAAGAAAAAATAAATAAATAAAAGCAAATAACCAAGGATAATGAAACGCAAAAGTTCTAAAATATTTCACCTACCTTATCCAGTAGATCACCAATATTTTCCCTATCGACAACAATCAGAGAAAACCCAAATCCACAGGCCACACTGCAGAAATAAATAACAAGTTACAGAAAAAAAAAATGGATGATATTAATGTCAGCCAAATTCATGCCAACCTTTTGACATGCATACCCTCCAGACTGTCAACCTTTTTGGGAATTGTAGAAGTTCTGCAGTTAGGGTTGTATCAATGGTCATTACTAAGAAAATAAGTACCATAAAAGAATGACTTTCTGCAAAAAAGTGTCAAACACATACTTTGGACCTAACTGGCCATAACCCAGCTCTCCATATTGAGCATGCCCCCAACTAATACATGAATCGTCAGCACCAATAACATGATGCATGTTACCAGATGCCATACAACGAATGTTCCATCCACTGTTTAAAAAAAAATGATACAACCAAACATGATGCTGAGCAGAAAAAAACAAATGAAAAATCAGAAAAGATTTCAATAGACAAGAGGTAGGGAGGAAGAACATAAGCTTTTGATAGATGTTATAGCACTGCTACCAAATGTAATCATCAACAGTAATTTCTCTAAATCTTTATAGTAACACAAGTTGGTAGATGTCAAGCATTATTTTTCATCATAATAATCCATCAACATTTTTAAATAGATCATACAAGTTTGCAATATAACTGGGAATTAACTGCTTTCAATCTACAAAAGGAGTCAACTAAAATCCAATGCCAAACACGTCGCAGGTAGGATAGCGAATTTGACTGAAAAAATCGAAAATGACATAAAAATCGGATCTAGCTCTGATTGAACTCAATGACTCCATCATTTAGTCAAGTATGGCTCAGATTGAACTCAAATTGAGCCAAGAATGGATCGTAGAGCAGAGCTCTTACACCATTCTCATGTGAGAGATTGCATTCTTGACGGAACTTCACATACAAGCCTCAAAACAAGAATAAATGTTATAAAAGAAAACAAAATGGAGGTTACTGCAACATGACATAAGAACTTCTCTACCACCCCAAGTTCAGTGGGTTAATTACGAAGCTCTTCCAGTTAATCAAATGAATGCCCTAACAATGCAAACCACCTTGGTCTAGTAGCCGAGAGCTTTGTCTTTCAAAGAAGATGTCTTGGTAAGGCCTTGCATATACGGTGTGTGTGCATTTGGGTATGTGCGTGGAAAAAAATAAATAAATAAATAAACTAAAAGCCCTAACAATGCAACGAGCAAAACTACCACTCCATCATGAACATATAGATGAACACTAAATGACTCATTGAAGAGAAATTTTAAGTTATAGAACAAAATAATTTGACTCTTTTATGAAACCTTCACTAATGAAATCCTCAACCAACTGTTGACCTCAATTTTCGTGAGGTCTAGTATTCCTCGTAGGAGTTAGGATCTAGCCTTAGGGGTCTTCCTGCGACTATCTTAGAACCTTAGAAGTGGTGCCCGCCTCGTTTTAGTTCAACCTATTTCCGTCCTCTTTTGGAGTTTCGCGTGTGCGGTATCGACTTCTAACACTTAGAAGGATGAAACCGACATGAGGAAACCCAAAATGGATTCCTATAGGACCTTCCCGAGCCTTAGGGTGACCTTCTGCACAATTCGCACTCCTGCGCGCACCAGCTTCGCAATTCGGAGAGTCGACGTGTCCGATCGCCGTAATTCACATTGTCTGCACCTTTATTTNCGGCTGGTTTGTTTTGGCTGTTGTTGAAGGTTTGGCTAGAGGAGATTGTGAGGGAAGTTTTCTTTTTCGATTTGGTTGCCTNATATATATTACATATATAAAACGATGTGTTGTCGTTTCCGCTCTGTTGGAGATTCGTCACATGGCGAACTCTAATGTCAGCTGCTTAGATATCTCTCGCGTCTCTGCTTCACCTTCGTTGTCGGCTTCTCGCGTTGTTTGTCGCTTTCTGTGGAGCTGATTTTGCAGGGGTCCTCGTCGTCCGCTTCTGCGATTTCGGTGGGTTGTGTCCTGTTCGCTGCAGGTTATAAGGCATCGTCTACTTGAGTTGATTTCGCCGTGCTTCTTCGAAGGGGTTTCCGCTCCTCGTCTGTTTGCTGCAGGCTGAAGGGTGTTGTTCTGCTCGAGCTGAACACACAGGGCTTCTTCATAGGTTTTCGCTCCTGCTCCTTGTTTTCTAGATTCAAACTTTGCTCCATTCTTTGCTTTCTTCACTGTTCTTAACGCCGCACCTCCATCTATTAGGGTTGGCTCCGAACAGATCTTATGTTGCTACCCTTGCGGGTGTTCACGCCTCAGGTATACCTAAATCGTGTTTTTTCCTCCTTCGTTTGAGTGAGTGAAAGATATCAAGAAACCTAGTAGGAAGAATGGGAAGTTTATCATCTTTTTTACAGAAGCTGAATGTATTGAACTTATTTTCTCCTGTCGACTGAATTTGGTTGGGAAATTTCTGTATGATCATCCCAAAATGGAGTTGATTCGTAAGGAATTTGAGCTTATGCACATGTTTGATGAGTAGAAAATAGGACTGTTATATGGAAGACACATTCTCATACAAATTAATAATAATGAGAATTACATGTGTTTATTTGCTAGAAGAATAATCTGGATTGATAACAGAACAATGAAGATTCTGAAATAGTCAGTGGATTTTGACCCCCAGATGGAACCTCCAATCATTCCGGTTCGGATTCGTCTCCCTGGTCTGAAATTTCATTATTTTACTCAAAAAGTTTTGTNAGATACAAAACAACGAGCCCCAGAAACATTATGTATAGTGAAAGGACCCCATATGTCACTATGAATCAGATGAAAATGATGAAAACTTCTTTTATTGCTAATAGGAAAAGATACACGGGTATGTTTTGCTAATTCACAAATGTCACAATGAAACTCAGAAATATTTAATCCTTGGAATGAATGAGGAAACATTATATTTAGAACCCTAAAAGAGGGATGACCAAGGCGTAAGTGATACAGCCAAATGACATCTTTTTTTGAGGAACTAAGGAAAGATGAGGACAAATTGCTCCTGATTTTCTATGATGGTTCAAGGTGGTAAAGACCGCTCCTTTCCTTAGCAAGTCTAATCGTCCTCCCCGAGTCATGTTCCTGAAAAACACAATAAGAAGGAAAACAAATAGCATAACTTTTGAGATCATGAGTCAATTTTTGAATGGACACAAGGCTTGTTGACAGTTTGGGTACATGGAGAACGTTTTTCAGGATAAGGCTAGGTGTGATATGTATATCACCAATCCCTGCAACGATAGCTAAAGAGCCATTGGCCATTATAATTTTTTTATTACTTGGACAGGGGGTATAGGACTGGAAGAGTTGAGATGTGGGGGTCATATGGTCAGTAGCATTAGAGTCAATGATCCAAGAGTTGGTATATAATTTTTCTAAGACATTCATGCAAACAGTTTTACCTGAAAGAGCTATCGAACACGCTCCAGAAGGCTAGGTTTCTCAATTTCTCAATTTCTTCACTGCTGAATTCCCCTATTGTTGATTTTTCCTCAATATTGGGTTGCTCNAATTGACCATATAATAGAAATTAACAGCAACAAAATTAATGCGGCGACCAGCAAGTCATGAAAATAAGTGAAATTTTATCATAAAGAAGTTAATTTTCATACAACAATAATAACAACAACAAGCCTTTATCCCACTACGTTGGCCCGGCTACAAGAATTTTTTTTTTCCATTGCATCCTATTGAGTGTCATATTTTCATTTAATTTTAACAGATTAAAATCATTTTTTATACAATGCGCCAAAGTTTTTTTAGGTCTACCTCTACCTTTCTTAACATAAGATGAATCTAAAACATCTACAACCCTAACAAGACAATCAAATTGTCGGTGTTTAATGTGACCAAATCATCTAAGACGACGCTCTCTAAACTTGTCTGTCATTGGAGCTACACCAACCCAATCATGGATATGTTCATTTCGCATTTTGTCTCTAAGTGCCACGCCACTCATCCACCTAAGCATTCTCATTTTTGCAACACTTAACTTTGTTTTATGCTTCTCTTTTAAGGGCCAACATTTTGCGCCATAAAGGATTCCAGGTATCACCACCATCTTATAAATTTTCCTTTCAATCCAAGGGTTACTTCTCTATCACAAAATAGGTCAGATGCATTCTTCCACTTCAACCACTCATCTACCTAAGCATTCTCATCTCTGCAACACTTAACTTTGTTTTATGTTTCTCTTTCAAGGGCCAACATTTTGCGCCATAAAGGATTCCAGGTCTCACCACCATCTTATAAATTTTCCTTTCACTCCAAGAGTTACTTTTCTATCACACAATAGGCCAGATGCATTCTTCCACTTCAACCAACAAACTTGAATTCAACTAATAACATCTAGAGTTATTACTACTAAAATTACATTATATATATTCAGTTTTAGATCTATTCAAACGAAGACCTTTAAACTCCAATGTATACCAACATAATTGAAGTTTTTTCTGAACTCTTTCTCTAGTCATATCCACAAGAAGGATCACTAAGGTACATCCTCCTACAAATGCCCAGTAAGAACATCAATCACTAAAGAAAAAAATTTGGCTTAAAGCTAATCCTTGATTTAGTCCAACTGAAATAGAAAAATACTTGGTCAATCCTCCTTCTGTTCGAACACAAGTAACAATTATGATATACATATCTTTAATGACTTGATTATAAGTTATATCAACACATTTTTTCTCTAGAACTCTCCAAAAGACTTTTCTTAAAATCTTGACGTATGCTTTTTAAAAATTAATAAAAATCACATGTAGATCCTTCTTATTCCCTCTGTACCTCTCCATCAAACCTCCCAATAAATGTATAGTTCTCATAGTAGGCCCACCAGACATAAATCCAAACTAATTATGAAAAAACTATGTATCACGTCTTAACCTATGTTCAATTACCCTCTCTCATAATTTTAAAGTATTATACATCAACTTAATTCCTCTATAATTTGCACACAGTTGTGAATTCCCTTTATTCTTAAAAATGGATACCAAAATACTCTTCCTCCACTCCTCAGGCATCTCTTCAATTCTTAAAATAATATTAGAGAGTTTAGTAAACTAAGAAACTCTCAAATCTTTTAAATATTTCAACGTCCATTGGATATCATCAGGTCCTACTGATTTTACACCTTTGGTTTTTTTTAAAGCCTCCTCAACTAAAGAAGTTAATTATCATATAAAAATAATAATAATAATTTGTAGTAGATGTGATAAAAATAAATAGTGCTTCAAACAAATAACAAGAAAAAAAAAAGAAAGAACAGGAAAGAATGAAAGGCTGGGAAACCCACAAGAAAGCATCATACTAGTATAAGGAGAATGAATTCCAGAGATTGGATCAAGTCTCACTTGATCATGAGTAACAATCCTGAAACGAGAAATTTGGTTCGCACTGTTGACCTCAATTTTCGTGAGGTCTAGTCTTCTGCTTAGGGTTTAGGATCTAGCCTTAGGAATCTCCCTTCGACTATCTTAGAACCTTAGAAGTGGGACCCGCCTCGTTTTAGTTCGACCCGCTTCCGTCATCTTCTGGAGTTTCGCGTGTGTGGTATCAACTTCTAGCACTTAGAAGGACGAAACCAACAT
>JXCR01040905.1:113295-125054 GCA_002079205.1 Phalaenopsis hybrid cultivar
TTTTTTTTATTATTAGAAGATAGAACAAGTAATTTAAAAAGCAAGCATTAGACCTCGGTGGCTAATATTCATCAAATATTGTTTGTTGGAAAACATCAAGTCATGTTCAACATAAGATGTTAGAAGTCTAGAGATGTGCCAAATTGTTCTCAGAATAAGAGGAGAGATTTAGTGTTCAAGAACATGACTAATGGATGTTATAGATTGGCTTTCTTCTGGTGTCAATGACAATTCAAGAAAGATTTTAGAAATGGATAATGAAAAATGGCCAATTTAATTATTATCTTATATGAGAGAGACTAGAGATCTAGAAAATGTATGTTAGATGTTAGTGGCTCATATATGTTAGATAGTATTCATTGATAAACATCAAGTGTTGATTAATATTAGTGCATCAAAACTTGTGTGAAAATGGATGATCAGCTTAGTCATTCATTTGATCAAAGGGTAAACAAGATAATAAATAATGAGGACCAAATATTAGTGGTTGATTAATCTTAGACATCAAATAGACTTCAGATAATGTTGAACTGGAATATTGAAAGCTGATTGATGGCGGAAATTTAACTTGGTTGTTGATATGAGGGAAAATCAAATAATCTAGAAGTTAAACATCAAATATTCATAGTTAATGAACAAAGAATATAGACTTTTTGTACAAGTCATATGAATTGTTAAAATTCATTGTGATCCATTAAGATTTGGAAGAGCGATGAAAGAAACACTAGAGTATTCACATTGTTCAATAGGTTATGGTGAAGTAGTTTGGAGGCAATACAAATATATAGGGAAATAGGCTTTGATGGGTTCAATATAGGGTTTAATGAGTTAAAACTAAGTTAACCAAACTTCTTTACATACTCGGAAGAGGGTAAACAAGATTTATGTTCTTATTTGTCACTAGCCACATTATCAATTCTTAGTATTCTATCCTACAATCCACATAGGCAATCACAGGAGAAAGATGGCTTTAATATCTTGAAATTCACCAAACCAATTGATATATTTAGGTTTAGATTTAAAATTAGAGTTGTAGTTTAGGAGTAATTGTTAGAAAAAACCATTGTAATTTGCATTCCAATCTAAGACCTTAGTGTAGTAGGCTAGGACTTTGTTTAAGAAACTCGTCACCTCCTTACCTATGGGATTGACAATCCGGACTCAATAGAGCCCTATATTACTGAAACAATGTATTTTATGTGAGAAACCTCGGTGAGTAATAATATCTAATTTTAAGAACTCAATTAATTTGCGAGGAAGTGAATCAAGTTTATGGAGTCATTACCAGGACTTAAATTATTGTGATAATTGCTGAGGTGGATCAATATGCAATATTATCTAGAGCAAATTCAAAATGTGGAGGTTTTATAAGGGTACTTGGGGGATATATTAATGTAGTTATGATTATTTTAAAACTAGCTCAAAGGCCATCTAAGAAAGTATATACAAGAAAATTTTTTAAAAAATTTTACAAATTTTAATCCTAACTTTTGTTAAAGTAAATATTTTAAGTTAAACATTTATAACAAAAATTTTTATCTTAGAGAGCCTAGTCATTATCATATCTAGACAAAACACAAACAAACAAAAATAAAAATGGAAAACACTACATAAAATAAATAAACCAAATACATAAATATATAAAAGGTCATATGTCACTAAGTAGGTAATATATCCTAGAAAGCAAAATAGTCATCAGACTCTACATGATACATGCCTGATTCTAAATGTTTATAACAAAATAAATTTTGAATTAAGGTACGAGCTAGGCATGAACATCTACTCCTAGCCCTCATCATACGATCCTCATGCATCAAGCTCCTTAGAACTCATGCTCATAACTTATTTTCTTACAGACTCTCCTAAGGAATCTAAAACATACATTAAAAAGTCTAAAAGAAAGAATCAACCTACAAAATAAAAGTTAGTACAAGTAAAAACATACATCGTATAATAAATTATATCCAATCGAAAGAGAGATAGAGAATTTGTTAATTTAACTTAATAAATAAGCTCCTCCCTATTAGATCTGGCACTCTGCAAGAATACTGACCTAATATACTGGTGTGCAAGTCTTAAACTAGTTAAACATGCAAAATAACATAAATATGTGATAGCTAGCAGACATATTAAATAATAACCATGCATATAAAAATCTTGACTATACCTTGGCCCTAACATCTATATAGCATTTCCTATAGATACATTTAAGTGGAAAACATATGGTGTAGATGCCAAAGGGATTTTCTGTAGGATCTTAATGTGGACACCAAGTTTGCCCCATCCCGAGCATCTGAATGAGTGTTGACCTCACTTTTGGTTGAGGTCTAGAAATTTCTTTAGTAGCCTAGGTCTAGCCATAGGACTTNTGCATATGCTATTTAGAACTTCGATAAATTTTGTTTTTTCTCTAGTACAACACTGCTACAAGAAACAGAAGTAATTTGCAATTATTTTAATAGATTCAAACCAAACCCTAAAGGCTTAATTATAGGGCAAGACAGATAATGTGATTGTTCAGTTGACAAAAATAAAAGAAAACCTGTNGTAACAAGTCATAAAATTTCATAAGCTTAATCATAAAGTGCTCTTGTTTCGTCACCATGAATTGAGTCAACTTGAGGCACCAAAACTATCATTTGTTTACCTACATCCGCAAAGGCATAAATCCATGCATATGCTATTTAGAACTTCGATAAATTTTGTTTTTTCTCTAGTACAACACTGCTACAAGAAACAGAAGTAATTTGCAATTATTTTAATAGATTCAAACCAAACCCTAAAGGCTTAATTATAGGGCAAGACAGATAATGTGATTGTTCAGTTGACAAAAATAAAAGAAAACCTGTTGAGGGGCAGCAGAAATCTAATTAACCATATAAACTCTGGTATTTTGATATCTAAATTTCCTANGAAAACCTGTTGAGGGGCAGCAGAAATCTAATTAACCATATAAACTCTGGTATTTTGATATCTAAATTTCCTANATAACAAGTCATAAAATTTCATAAGCTTAATCATAAAGTGCTCTTGTTTCGTCACCATGAATTGAGTCAACTTGAGGCACCAAAACTATCATTTGTTTACCTACATCCGCAAAGGCATAAATCCACGCATATGCTATTTAGAACTTCGATAAATTTTGTTTTTTCTCTAGTACAACACTGCTACAAGAAACAGAAGTANAAACATTCAAAACAAAACTCTCTTTTCCCCCCATTTTAAGCGCCGACAGGAAGACATAAGAATGTCAAGATTATATATGTAGTAAGATTAGAGATTAAAATGAGAAATAATCAAGTAATTTATATAATGGAAGTAGCATCTATTCATGATGAGGAAAAGTAAAATCAACATAGGTAGAATAGGCATTAATATATTTAGAGAAAACGATATGTTCATCAGTAAGATGGGTAAATACAAGTAGCTTGAGGTTTATGGCAAGGAAAATGGGAAGTCAAAAGTTAAAATGATTGAAAGTTGTGCAAATGATATGATCAACGCAATCATTAGCCTTATAAAAAGTATTTCGAGTCAACTTTACGAATCTTAATTCTACACTCACTCATGCTGCATACTACATAATGAGTTGAAATTGTCATGCAAATCTTCTTGTGCAACTTTTATAATCTTAATTTTGGTTACCCCTCTATCTTCTCAATCCTTAAACACTAAATTTATATACCCATTTTATGGGTAACTTTTTGTCACGACCCAGCCAGGAACTTGAAATTAATCAAGACGGGAACAGACGGTCAGACGATATAAATTAAAGTTTCAATATTCAGTTGCTATAAATAATAAGATAAAAATGAAAGAGTCACTAATCAATATAAATTAAAACAATATATTTAAATTTACCTCGTTGCTAGTTCTCTGCGTCTTCTATACATATTTTCTCTTCTATAACTCATCTTTAATCACTTAATTGACCTGAAAAGTTAGTTTAAAATAATTATAAGCTAAACAAGTAAGTGAATACTCATACTTCTAAGCCACAGCAATACAAGAAAAAAGAAATCAAAATGAATGTCAGTTAAACTTTTACATAAATCAATATAAATATTTAACATGTTATCAATGAATCTTACTATATTAATAACATATCAATATCATTCTATATTTGTACAACCGACACAAGAGCATCGTCTAAAAAAATTGTAAATTAAGACACATCAATATCAATGCCCTCTTTCAGATAAGTGCATCGGTTCATTAGTATTCCCCCACTAGTACCATCAAAGGGTAACTCTATCATAGTCAATCATGCACATACAAATATTCAATAAAAATATCACTTTCAAATAAAAAAATATTTATTTTTTATTTGCATAGCAGTCAAATCATTCAATAATGATGTGCACACATATCATTTTTACAGTATGAACAAAAAATTAATAGAATTCAAAATCACGAGTTTGTAGTAATTTCAATATAGCTAATGATAGTAACAATAAATGTATTTGGTCTAAAAGAGCCAAAAAATCACCACAGTATAAAAACTAATGAACCAGCCGCCCTCCTTTCTTCTCCTTCGATCGCTCAAGGTTGAGTGATGATAAGGCAAAGGATCTTTTCCCGCAGTGTCTCATGCCACAGATAGGGTATGTCGATCTCTTCTTCTCCTTCAGTTTGCGTTCTCGGTGCGTGGTTCATGATCTACCTTCGCACCAAATGCCTACTCGAAGCTCGACAATGCCACTAGATCATCTTTTCCTTGATGAAGCAGGCACCAACTGCTCGACTTTTGCACCAAAAACTGCTCGACTCTACATGTAGGTCGCTTGCGATGTTTTATGGGTGAATTCATCTCCTTGGCTTCCCGACACTTCGTTTCAACTTCCCAACTTCTCGCTTCCTCTGCTCAACTATTTGATTCCTCGCCGCTCTCTTCGTTTCCTCTCCCTCCAGTACTGAAACAAGTCGTTACACTTTCCACCCTTCATTCTAATTTTTAGGCACAACAATCTTAAAATTCTTAAACTATTTTTGTCTACTTATAGAAGTGATCAGTCACAACTCTTTTATAAAAATATTCATAATACCAACCTCAGATAGTTGGGATAAGGCCAATGATGACGACAACGCCAATGTTGGAACTGAGTAACAAGTCATAAAATTTCATAAGCTCAATCATAAAGTACTCTTGCTTCGTCACCATGAATTGAGTCAACTTGAGGCACCAAAACTATAATTTGTTCACCTACATCCGCAAAGGCAGAAATCTATGCATATAAAATTTAGAACTTTGATACATTTTGTTTTTTCTCTAGTAAAACGCTGCTACAAGAAACAGCAGTAATTTGCAATTATTTTATTGGATTCAAACCAAACCCTAAAAGCTTAATTATAGTGCAAGACAGATAATGTGATTGTTCAGTTCACAAAAATAAAAGAAACCAGTTGAGGGGCAGCAGAAATCTAATTAACCATATAAACTCTGATATTTTGATTTCTAACTTTCCTTGATGACCAATGTTATAAGCAACAGAACTTTTCAAATAGCTTGTTAGATTAATACAGACCTGAAAACCCTTTCTATTAAAAACAAACATCGAGAATTTCTGTGCCCGCTACAATCATAAAACGAGAAAAGGACAGATAATATCAACTTGAGTCCCTAAAACTGTCATTCCTTTACCGACACGATATGCTTTGGAGTTTTGATATTTGAATCTTCTAGTCAACCATTGCTGCTCTTATAAACATCATTATTCTATTTTTGTTTGACAATTAGGGGTTGTCTGGTAACGGATTTATTTTAAGTTATTATGAATTATGAGATTTTCAGCTTCTACCAAAATTAAACATAAAAAAAAACAATATAAACGATATAACCTCCTCTCAATAAACTCACCAGTTCTATAAAAAGAACCTATTCTATAAAATATCAAAACAGATTCAAAAATAATTAGCTCTCAGTGAATGGTGACACGGAATTGAANTACACGATATGCTTTGGAGTTTTGATATTTGAATCTTCTAGTCAACCATTGCTCTTATAAACATCATTATTCTATTTTTGTTTGACAATTAGGGGTTGTCTGTAACGGATTTGCTTTAAATTATTATGAATTAGTAAATTCTGTAAATCCGGATTTACTAAATCCTGTAAATCCGGATATACTAAATCCTGAATGAAAAATCGTCTGGCAAAGAAATCCTCTAAATCCCGTGAATCCATTAAAACTGTTTGGGAACCGATTTGTGGGATTTAGGATTTATGAAAGTTACAGCCGAAATCCGTGAAATCCGGATTTATCAAATTTGTGTCTTAAACTCGTCCAAAATGACCGTCTGACAAGATTTAGCTTAAATCCCGCTCTAAATCCATTACCAGACAACCCCTTAGTTTATTACATTCAAATTAACTCTAAATGGACAATGAGATTTTCAGCTTCCACCAAAATTTAACATAAAAAAAAAACAATATAAACGATATAACCTCCTCTCAATGAACTCACCAGTTCTATAAAAATAACCTATTCTATAAAATATCAAAACAGATTCAAAAATAATTAGCTCTCAGTTAATGGTGACACGGAATTGAAAAGTGCTAATGACTGTAACTTACGGGATGAATCGAGAAGCAGAATCCTCGACTCGGGATTGTCTAGAACAACGATTTCGTTATAGCGGCTTGTGACAGCGGTGAGAAGGGAGTAAGAAGTTTCTGATGCCGCGAATGTCCCTCGGCTTTCGCTTTTCTTCGAAGCTGTGGCGAACGAAGGTAAACGAGAGGAGGATGAGCGCGGCACTGGCCGGAGAAAATAGCTTTTCCGGCGAGGTTGATTGCCATGGAGAGGCGGAAGGGGTTTTATAGCTAAACAAGTAGACATGGCTCTTGCCAAGGACACAAAACCTCACGGCTTTCGCCCGCTTTATTATCCGAAGTGCTAGTTAGTATTTATATACATACATTATTTAGGCTGTTCTGTTGTGAAAATTGACAATATATGCCCATGATACATGAAATTGGCAAAATAATCCTACTATTTATTTTATTGAAACAATAAATATCTAATATATTATCATCAATTTAATGTTTTGTTTTTTTTAATATATTTTTTTTTATGTTTTAATATTTTTTTTATTTTTTTAAAAATAAATAAACATGCTTTCAAAATTACATAAAATAATTTTCAAAAAATTTTAGTATTTTCAAAAACAATCNATGCCATGGACAGGCGGAAGGGGTCTTATAGCTAAACAAGTAGCCATGGCACTCGCCAAGGACACAAAATCTCACGGCCTTCGCCCGCTTTATTATCCGAAGTGCTAGTTAGTATTTATATACATACATTATTTAGGTTGTTCCGTTGTGAAAATTGACAATCTATGCCCATGATAGATGAAATTGGCAAAATAATCCTACTATTTATTTTATTGAAACAATAAATATCTAATATATTATTTGTGAACAAAATATCTCTATTGTTTGGCAAGTAGCGATAAACTAAACTTTTGATTATAAAAATTTGCTTGCCATCAATTTTATGTTTTGTTTTTTTTTTTTAATATATTTGTTTTTTTTATGTTTTAATATTTTTTTATTTTTTTTAAAATAAATAAACATGCTTTCAAAATTACATAAAATAATTTTCAAAAAATTTTAGTATTTTCAAAAACAATCATATCATAATCAAACATATTAAATATGATTTATTTCAAATCAAAACATAAATAAAATAAGATCAAAATTAATAATAATAATAATAATAATAATAATCAACAAAAATGACCTCAAACGACCCCTAAGTATTCTTTGAACATTAATTTCCTAGTAATTTCCTTATTTTGTTATTTGCTTTTCAACTATAATGAAATTTCATGACAATTGTCTTTATTGATTCAATTCTTAATAGGACCGCACATGAACTGAGTCAAGCTAAGCATTTGTCATTTATTAACAATATGTTCGAGCTCCACTCGAGCTCAATTCAAGCTTTAAGACTATGTTTGAGCTCAAGCTCTTTTATAAATATTTTATTCAAGCTCAAATTGAGCCCAATATATAAATGAATTAACGAGCTTATTAACAAGCAACTTGCCTAAGATAATAAATGAGCAAAAATCAAGCCATAATTGAGAATTTTTAATCGATTCTTACTTGAGCTTTATAAATACAACTTGTAGGGAGAAATGATTGAGCTACAACAAATAATACTGGTTGAGCCTAAAAATAAATATTTAAATGATATTGTTCATAAACAAGCTATAATGGAGTCGTAATCGAGCCTTAATAGAACTCTTCATGCACTTATTTGCAAGTTTTATATGATATCGCTCATGAAGATAAATCAATCAAACAATATGTTGGTCTAGATTATTTATTTAGTCATGGAGTGCTTACAAAAGTGTTTAATCTCATTCAATTAGTTAATCAAATGATCATGAAGAAGCTTGAATCAAGCTAACTTGCGGTAGCTTGTCAAACGCTCAGTCCATTTGCAGCCTTAATTTCTCACACATGTAAAGGTTATTGATATGGAATTGAATGTGGTATTTATTATGAATACTAAACTTAGAATACTGGTAGATATTATGAATCTAGAATGCCGGTAAATATCAAACTTTCTTCTATAAACTTAGTTGAATGTTGATCAGATAAGGATTGAATCTTATTTGAATCATCTTCAAATAATGATAAAAAATATTGAAAATATTATCAAACATAAAATTATCATGATCGAAGTTGATTTGAAGATGATTGATCATTGTTTGAGTTATCTTCGAACAATAATCAAGCAATGATCGAACATCGATTGATGATGGTTGAAGATGACTCGATCTTTATTTCATTATTGTCAAAGATAAGTTTATGACGATTCCGCCATTGTTTAATAATTATTTGAAAATGCTTAGATTATAGTTTGATCATTATTTGATGATTCCTTAAAGATGGTTAGATCCTTTTTAATCTGTATTTAAAAATGATTCGATCATTAATTTAAAATTTGCTAGGTGATTAAATCATTTTTAAGTCTTCATTTAATTATTAAGCAAAGATACTTAGAGGATGATTTAAATTTTGTTAGATCCTTGTTCTAACATCATTCCAATTAGTACTAGTCCTTGTTTGATTTCAATTCTTATTTAAACATGGCTCAACCATTATTAAAAGTTTTTTTATCAATGTTTAAAGCTTATTTTATCATTATTAAAAGAGTTTTATATTTATTTGAAGATTACTTAATCATTATTTCAAGATGCATAAAAAAATAAATGATCATAGTGAAAGTTATGTTTGATTATTATTAAATCATGTTTTGATCATCATTTATAAATTATTTGTTAATCGTTCAAAAATGATTTGATCTTTTTTATCATGGTTTGAAAATGCTTTAAAGGTAGCTTGAACTTTGTTCAATCATGATTAAAAAGTGCTTGAAAAATGATTTGATCATACTTCAAAGATTGTTCAAATAATATTTATTATTAGTTTTTTTCTATTTCTTTTAGAATTGGCATATTTTAAGTCTTATGCTAAATGTGTAGATATTTGATCTAATCATAGCGGTTGAGGGGCATTATAATGCTCCAATTACACATATGTCTGAGGTTGTGAGGGATAAATTGATTAACTAGTATAAGATTAATGATTTTATTATCAAAACTAAAGGATCCCTCGTATAGGGCTTTTGAAATGTATGGTTCTCCAGTTCATGAACTATTACTGAAAATAGATAATGATGTTTGGAATGAAAGTTATTTTATTGGGTTCAATATTGGAGAAGAAAACACAACATTTGGAATAACTATGTATTCTTTAATCATTGGATTACTTTTTAAAGAATTCTCAGGAGTTGCAAGAGGTAAGCATAGATACTAGGCTACTTAATAACTACAAGGCTAGGGACATTTTTTTTCAAAAATATAGACTTAAAATAAAATTTTCTTAGAGTGCACTTAGAGAGATAATAAGTGGAAGTTTCAACTTTTTTTTTTTCTGTAGATGGTATCTCTTGAACTATAATAATATAATTTTATTTTAATAAAAATATGTTATATCATTTAAATGATGAGAAAATTCTTTATTAAATACCTAATGGGACAAGTTAGCATGGGAAGAAATATTGAGGATGGTGAAGAAGGATGTGATGCACTAGAAAGCTAGCATCTTAAAAAAGAATGAATCAACCTAATACACTATAACTCGACTTGCAGTATCACTATAACACTAGGCGTACAAAAATCATCCCAAAGCTAAGGGTGGAGATGTATTATACTCTTTTGGGATGTTGAGCTGAAAGATAGACAAAGCGCTAATGGGCAAATATTTTCCATCTTTGCTTATGGATAAATTTTTAAGTGTATTTATTTTTTTAAAATATTATTGGGTGATTGTTTTAATTTAACTAAAAATATGTTTTGAAATGTTCTTTATAAATAGTTTACATTCTACACTGTATAAAATTAATAAACAAAACTTATAAGACTCCATTATACATGCTCTTATTTGATCTATTTGATTTAGAGCTATAGAAAAGAAATCAAATGTGCCCATTTTTTTAGGACAGAGCATTAGAAGCTTTAGAAGTACAATCAACTAATGTCATTCTATTTTATTATATAAAAGGTTGAAGCAATTTTTATTATTATTCAGAAGTTGAGGAGTAGTCGCATTAGGCTAGAGAATAATCCAATAAGGTTGGAGTAAGAATATAAAGATCAAACAATTCTAATTTAAAATCAAGTACATATTGAGAAGTAATAGAAGGATGAAATCGAGAAGTTGTCTTCTATTGGCTAGGCCTTTTACTTAATTTAATTTCAAGATGATGCATAGAAGGAGGACCAACTCCTTGAGGTAGAGGGAGACAAGACGTAGAGATAGGATATTAGTTTATTATTGTTATGCTTATGGATAAATAGATCTAGAAGTCAATGGATATCATCCTATCCCATTACATTGCACATAAAAGTAATGCATAGCTAATATAATTCAAAGAAAATTTATAAAAATACAAAAAGTTTTTGATATATGGTTATATAAACCCATGAAAATGTGTCAATGATCTTCTCATTCTCATCAAACAAAATTTGTAGTCTTATTTTAAGTCTTGGATGTCAAAATTCATTGATAACTTTAAGGAGACTTAATAGTGCTACTGGAAGTACAATATAATTCCAATAATTGTTCAATCACATGTTCATAGTGAAGTATAAAATAATTTACTTAACAAGTATCAAAGAACTATATCTTCTTTTCACTAACTCCATTTTTTTTTTTAAATTTTTTGTGGCATCACATTGATCATCTATATTTTCTAATTGAAGAGTGGATATGATGCTTCCCAAAAACTTATAAAACAGCATCATTGTATAAAATAAAATATATAATTACAGATGTTACATATTGATCTTCGTTTACAATATGATGAAGAGGAAGAACTCTTTCAAGTGGCCTAATAATGCCCTCATATATCACTAAAGAGAAGCTAATAAATTAAATCATAAATCATGTTCCTCATGCGAATTGAAATAATGTTTATTTATAATACATAATATTTCACTGTCTGTGAATATTACGATATAATACGATTGTGACTCTTTTATATCTTAGAGCACACATTTATGCCTGTAATACTCCATTATCCAAGTGTTTTTATACTTTTGTTGCACAAACAAAATTATTTGATAATATACAAAACTATTCTCCTTCAAATCTTCTTGTGAGTGGAGGATGACCAACATAGATGAGAAGGCAACATTTTATATATATATATATATATATATATATATATATATATATATAT
>JXCR01040905.1:125423-137864 GCA_002079205.1 Phalaenopsis hybrid cultivar
GAAAGTGTGTTGAGAGAGAAAAGACTAATAGAGGGAATAATGAGAGAGAGATCAAGGGAGAGAGGGAGAGAGAGAGAGAGTGAAAAATCAAGTGAGAAAGAGATATTTAAGTGATGATATGGAGAGAGTGAGACCACTAGAGGGAGGCCGAGATTGGTAGTGAGAGATTGAAGGAGAACAATATAGAGAAATAAGGGACAAATGAGGAGAGAGAGTGAGAAGGGTGAGAGAGAATGAGATAAGAATGTTGAGAGAGACCAAAAAAAAGAGGGAGGGTCAGCAAGTGAAAAAGAGATTGTGGGAGAGAGAGAGAATGCCTTAGAGAGGGAGAGTGAGAGAGATGAAGAGAGGGAGGGGGACAAAGGGAGGAAGAGAATTCAGGAGAGAAGTATAGAGAGAGAGGGAGTGGGAGAGAGGGAGAGTGAAGGTGAGCATGTGAGAAAGATCGAGCAACAAAATGAGAGAAAGAGAGATAGAGAGGTCAAGAGGGTGGGAGTGAAAGAAGAAGATATAAGGAGAGAGATAACAAGAAGCTGTGTGAGAAAGCTCAGAAGAGGGAAAGAGAAAGGTGAGAGAGAAGGAAAGGGAAAGAGAGAAGTTTGGGGATCAAGGTAGGGTGAGATAGAGAGATGTAAGTGAGAGGGAGGAATAGAGGGAGTTTAGGAGAGTCATAGAGGGTAGGAGAGAGAGAGAGTGATGGAGAGAAGGGGAGCGAGAGAAAATAAGAGAAGAGAAGGAGAGAAAGAAGAGAGCAATGAGAGGGAGGGACAAAAAAATAGAGAGATGAAGGAAGGTATGGAAGGGAAGACAACAGAGGAAGAGAAGGAGGGTGGTAGAAGGAGGTAGAAAGAAAGTGTGTGATGGCTTGAATGAGGAAAGGAAAAGATATTAGGAGGGAGAGAGAGAGAGTGAGAAAGAGAGATAAAGACCGAGTAAGAAAGAGAGAGAGAGTACGACTTAGGGAGGGAGAGAGCGAGTGAGAGAGAGCGAGAGAGAGAGTGATTAAGAGAGAAAGAGAGAGGTAGAGAGAGTTGGAAAGGAATTAAAAAAGAGGGAGATTAATGAGTGGGAGAAAGAGAAAGATTGTTTTTAAGAGATACTGGGGGAGAGAGAAAAAAAGAGGTGAAGAGAGAGCGGAGAGAGTTATGCTGAGATTAATGAGTGGGAGAAAGAGAAAGAGATGTAGAGAAAAATAGCAAGAGAGATAATAAAGAGAAGAGAGATAGAGTGAGAGGGAGAAGGAGCTAAAAAGGGAAGGAAGGAAGGAGGGAGAGAGGGAGAGAGAAGGAGATGAAGATCTAGTGAATAAACAAGAAGGGAGGGTGAGGGAGAGGGCAAGAGAGAAAGAAAGAAAGGAAGGGTAGGAGAGGGATGAAAATAGAGAGAGGCCTAGGAGTGAGAGAGAGAGAGAGAGAGTGTGTGTGTGTGTGTGAGCGAGAAAGAGATCAACAGAGACATAGAAAAAGCAAGAGATAGAGAGCAATACCGAAGGACAAAGAGTGAGAGAGTGGTAGAGAGAAGAGATAAGGAGAGAGGTAGATAGAAATTGAGCGAGACAAATNTCAGAAAAATTTCTGCCATAAATTTCATTGGATAGAAGTAAATTTTGAACTAAAAAAAAAAATCTGCTAGTATTTTGGTCTGATATTGTCCGTGGGAAATTTCACCAAAAAATTTGTTGGTTCCAATCAAATTTTTTTATCAATAATTCTGCCAATTTTGTGTGATCATTTTGTAGTTCAACATTATAATTGAATGACACTAATTATTAGTTATTAGTAGGCTCAATTAATGGTTAATGAAAAGGTCAAACATTAGGTTATGGTGGATCATTATGTTATCTTCACAAGAGGAGATAAGAATCAACAAAAAAGATGGGCATTCAACATTGGTAACTAATTATTTGTTGGATTCAGTTAATGCTTGGATTAGAATTTTAGAAGTCAAGCAATGGAGAGTGATTAGTTTGGCTGTTTTTTTTTTATTATTAGAGGATAGAACAAGCAATTTAAAAAGCAAGCATTAGACCTCAGTGGCTAATATTCATCAAATATTGTTTGTTGGAAAACATTAAGTCATGTTCAACATAAGATGTTAGAAGTCTAGAGATGTGCCAAATTGTTCTCATAATAAGAGGAGAGATTTAGTGTTCAAGAACATGACTAATGGATGTTATACATTGGCTTTCTGCTGGTGTCAATGACAATTCAAGCAAGATTTTAGAAATGGATAATGACAAATGGCCAAGTTAATTATTCTCTTATATGAGAGAGACTAGAAGATCTAGAACTTGTATGTATGTTAGATGTTAGTAGCTCATATATGTTAGATAGTAGTCATTGATAAACATCAAGTGTTGATTAATATTAGTGCATCAAAACTTGTGTGAAAATGGATGATCAGCTTAGNCTATCATTTGGTTATAACATTCTAATATAAACTATTGTGGGTCATACCTTTTCTGATAGGTCTCTTATTGATTACACTCTTATGCTTTACACACACACAACACATTCACACACACAAGACACTCACACACACACACACATAATTACATGTTTCAACAATTATTAAAGTTATTGCAACACTACTAATCATATTTATCATAACCAAACCTTATTAAAACTATATTTGAACATTACTTGTACTTCAAACATAATTCANTACATAATTACTTGTTTAAACAATTATTAAAGTTATTGCAACACTATTAATCATATTTATCATAACCAAACCTTATTAAAACTAAATTTGAACATTACTTGTACTTCAAACATAATTCAAAAATAGATCAAACTATGTTTGAAATTTATTTAAAATCTACCAAACCCTATTAAAATCAAGCTCAAACATATTACATTCCTTACTAAAACCNATGCTTGAAATTTATTTAAAATCTACCAAACCCTATTAAAATCAAGCTCAAACATATTACATTCCTTACTAAAACCATATTCAAACTTGAATGGAATCATCTCATATTATGTTTAAAGATAATTCAAATATGTCTTGAATGATATTTGAACTTCCTTTAACCTTACTTTAACCCTATTCAAACCATGTTTAAATATATCCAAATCATGTTCAAGCTTATTCAAATCATCCATAAACTATGTTCAGACCCTAATCAAATATAATTTAAATCATGCTCGAGTAAGTTTCAAACATGGTTTAAGTATGATTTAAATAAGCTTTAAACTTTAATTGACAATGGTTTAAACATTCTTTCTTAAACTTCAAATGAATGAAACATAATAATTAATAGACGATACTTCAAAAAGCTAGATAATAAGTCTTACCTTTGATTCAATAGAAAAAATGACATGAGAGGTCAAAGAGGTAGGACGAAGAGGACATCATTGATTGAGAGAGAAAGAGAAGTAAGGACAACAAACATAATTTCCTGACATAATTTTTTTTTGAACTTCTTGTGAAAAATATTTCTGAAAAATATCTACCATAAATTTCATTGGATAGAAGTAAATTTTGAACTAACAAAAAATCTGCTATTATTTTGGTCCGATATTGTCCTTGGAAAATTTCACCAAAAATTTTGTTGGTTCCAATCAAAATTTTTCATCAATAATTCTGCCAATTTTGTGTGATCATTTTGTAGTTCAACATTATAATTGAATGACACTAATTATTAGTTATTAGTATGCTTAATTAATGGTTAATGAAAATGTCAAACATTGGGTTATGGTGGTTCATTATGTTATCTTCATAAGAGGAGATAAGAATCAACAAAAAAGATGGGCATTCAACATTGGTAGCTAATTCTATGTTGGATTCAGTTAATGCTTGGATTAGAATTTTAGAAGTCAAGCAATGGAGAGTGATTAGCTTGGTTGTTTTTTATTATTATTATTAGATGATAGAACAAGTAATTTAATAAGCAAGCATTAGACCTCGGTGGCTAATATTCATCAAATATTGTTTGTTGGAAAATATTAAGTCATGTTCAACATAAGATGTTAGAAGTCTAGAGATGTGCCAAATTGTTCTCATAATAAGAGGAGAGATTTAGTGTTCAAGAACATGACTAATGGATGTTATACATTGGCTTTCTGCTGGTGTCAATGACAATTCAAGCAAGATTTTAGAAATGGATAATGACAAATGGCCAAGTTAATTATTCTCTTATTTGAGAGAGACTAGAAGATCTAGAACTTGTATGTATGTTAGATGTTAGTGGCTCATATATGTTAGATAGTAGTCATTGATAAACAGTGTTGATTAATATTAGTGCATCAAAACTTGTGTGAAAATGGATGATCATCTTAGTCATTCATTTGATCAAAGGGTAGACAAGATAATAAATAATGAGGACCATATATTAGTGGTTGATTAATCTTAGACATCAAATAGACGTCAGACAATTGTTGAACTGGAATATTGAAAGTTGATTGATGGCAGAAATTTAACTTGGTTGTTGATATGAGGGAAAATCAAATAATCTCAAAGTTAAACATCAAATATTAATAGTTAATGAGCAAAAAAATTAGACTTTTTGTACCGGTCATATGAATTGTTAAAATTCATTGTGATCCATTAAGATTAGGAATAGCGATGAAAGAAAAACTAGAGTATTCACATTGTTCAATAGATTTTGGTGAAGTAGTTTAGAGGCAATACAAATATATAGGGGCTTTGATGGGTTCAATATAGGGTTTAATGAGTTAAAACTAAGTTAATCAAACTTCTTTACATACTCGGAAGAGGGTAAACAAGATTTATGTTCTTATTTGTCACTAGTCACATTATCAATTCTTAGTATTCTATCCTATAATCTACATAGGCAATCACAAGAGAAAGATAGCTTTAATATCTTGAAATTCACCAAACCAATTGATATATTTAGGTTTAGATTTAAAATTAGTGTTGTAGTTTAGGAGTAATTGTTATAAAAACCATTGTAATTTGCATTCCAATCTAAGACCTTAGTGTAGTAGGCTAGAACTTTGTTTAAGGAACTCTTCACCTCCTTTCCTATGGGATTGACAATTCGGACTCAATAAAGCCCTATATTACTGAAACAATATATATTTTATGTGAGAAACCTCAGTGAGTAATAATATCTAATTTTAAGAACTCAATTAATTTGCGAGGAAGCGAATCAAGTTTATGGATTCTTTACAAGGACTTAAATTATTGTGATAATCGCTGAGGCGGATCAATATGCAATATTATCTAGAGCAAATTCAAAATGTCGAGGTTTTAAAAGGGTACTTGGGGGATATATTCATGTAGTTATGATTATTTTAAAACTAGCTCAAAGGCCATCTAAGAAAGTTTATACAAGAAATTTTTTTTTAAAATTTTACAAATTTTAATCCTAACTTTTGTTAAAGTAAATATTTTAAGTTAAACATTTATAACAAAGAATTTTATCTATGAGAGCCTAGTCATTATCATATCTAGACAAAACACAAACAAACAAAAATAAAAAATGGAAAACACTACATAAAATAAATAAACCAAATACATAAATATATAAAAGGTCAAATGTCACTAAGTAGGTAATATATCCTAGAAAAGCAAAATAGTGATCAGGCTCTACATGATACATGCCTGATTATAAATGTTTATAACAAAATAAATTTTGAATTAAGGTACGAGCTAAGCATGAACATCTACTCCTAGCTCTCATCATATGATACTCATACATCAAGCTCCTTAGAACTCATGCTCATAACTTATTTTCTTACAGACTCTCCTAAGGAATCTAAAAAATACATTAAAAAGTCTAAAAGAAAGAATCGGCCTACAAAATAAAAGTTAGTACAAGTAAAAACATACATCGTATAATAAATTATATCCAATCAAAAGAGAGATATAGAATTTGTTAATTTAACTTAATAAATAAGCTCCTCCCTATTAGATCTGGCTCTCTGCAAGAAGACTGACCTAATATACTGGTGTGCTAGTCTTAAACTAGATAAACATGCAAAATAACATAAATATGTGATAGCTAGTAGACATATCAAATAATAGCCATGCATATAAAAATCTTGACTATACCTTGGCCCTAACATCTATATAGCATTGCCTATAAATACATTTAAGTTACAAACATATAGTGTAGAGGCCAAAGGGGATTTTTGTAGGATCTTAATGTGGACACCAAGTTTGCCCCTTCCCGAGCATCTGAATGAGTTAACAACATCCTGACAAGTGATGAACCTTAACCTAAATCTATGCTTGGAACAATCCTACAGAATCTGGTAATGATAGAATAATTCACATTGTCTAACAAGATAACCAGTAAGTAATGCTTATTTGCTCATTATCATCACAAGTCAATCTGTGGGTTATCTAAAGTCTTACCACTAATGTGCTAACTTATGCAACCCTAGACCTATATGAGAAAAGCAAATATTTCACTTGGATAAAGTGGGACACCCAGTGCATAAAAATGCACAAAAAACACATAAATTGCATAGGAAAATGAATCCTTAACATGCTAAATAAAATGCAGCAAATACATCATGTAAATGGCCAATGTAATAAATGTAGATGCAAGATCAAATGTGCAAAATTTCATACAATTTATATAGAATGTTGCACTAAATCATAAGGGTGACACCTCTATGTAATATAAAATATTTTGAGGTATTTAGCCGCGATCCTAGAGAAGGATAAAGCTGGTGTCGCGTCACTACTAAGGTAGCACCTGGTGTCAAACCAAACACCCAACATGCAATGAATCCAAAGGACACATGTAGCAATATATGTGACTCATCATGCATAATATTTGAGCTAAAAGGCTCAACATATACAAAAATACAAATGTAAATAAATATAAAAATATAAATCAATGCAATAGTCAAATCAAAGGGATGATGTTGTGATTTCATGTAAATATGACAATGATAAAGCCCCTCTAATCTGAAGACAAAAAAGGGTTGGCACTACAACACTAAAGTTTGTTACCTGAGTGCAAACCCCTTTGACCTTCGGATCGATGCAATGATCACGTTGACTTGTTGAACCCTGATGCAGGTACCCATTCCTAAATAATGGTAGAGATTTAACAATTTCCTTCACTCTTTAATAAGAAGTCAACATGGGTGCATCATAAAAAGGATGATAAATGAACTTATAATGGTCAATCTAGTAGTCGCATGATAATCATAAATCTAGCTGATTGGTCATAGTAATGAACAACCACCCTTACAAAGAGACGTACCAGTGATTTAGGATATAAAATTTTGAGCCTCCAACCTACAAACATTAATGACAAACATTGTTCGGAACATTTGAACTTGGCTAGAAATTTATAATTAAAATGAGTGTTGTCAGCTCTGTGTACCAACGACTCATGGATAAAAACAATATGCCCACCAAACTATAAGGATTAGGGGGCCTATAAACATTTGACCAAGTTGATCCACTTTGCACTGACACATGTGTCAATCACGTAAGTATATTTGTCGATCAAGAAGTGTAAGGATTATGAGTTTATGTATTAATACCATAGAAACGAGTTAATTTTGAAAAAGGTAATCTTTCAGTTTACCAATCCTAGGTTTAGTTTTAAGTGTTACCAATTTTTAAGGATTTAAAAGTGTTTAAATCTTAATTTTAAAATAAAAATCTAAAGTAAACGAGAAGATTTTTTTAATTTATGTGAAATTCTCCTATGAATTGGTTAATAAAAATATAAGTTTCTCCAAGTGGTTCTCTACTGTAATTATCAATCTGAGCCTTTTACATCTTACCCTCTTTCAAAACATAACAAGCGTTGGAATCTTATATTATAGTTAGGTTCCAATAACCGTATAAGAATTCTCAGACATCCATAGTCCACTTTAAGATTGCAAGAGTCTACTACCAATATTCTTATTCTACTAAACCCCTATTTTTTAACCTAGTTGCTCTTCTAGTCTTCTTTCAATAGTCCTATATTAAAACTCATTTTAATAATCTAAATATTAGTTTAAATAAAAATATAGATTAGAAGGTTAAAACAACAACTTCTTGAATTATAAGTTCAAAAATTCTAACATGGATTCCCCTAAATCCTAAAGAAAATCATTCCAAATGAGTAAAACAAATAAAGCACTACTCATGGTCTTAAACATCAATACAAATTGCATTAATAACTTCAAAACAAGTGTAAAAGGTAATGGGATTGAAAAAGTAGATGGAAGAAATTTTGCTTCTAAAATTTGATCTTCCTCAGAAAATCTCCTCCTTTGCTTGATACAATCACACACTTACTCACTCTAGCATAAAATAAGTATCTCTTAATCTCACATATATTTCTCCAGTCATCTTTTCTAAGTCCTCCTAGTGTGTTCTCTTGAGTCCCAAGTGTCAATCTTCAACTCTCTGAAATGTGCCTCTCTTTTTTTGAAGAGAAATTACTAATTGAAGTCTTTCATCACACTATCTTAATTTAGTGTTGAGCATTTAATTGCTAGAGGGAGCTGTCATGTTTCCAAGATGGGGCACCTAGGGGCCTGGTCATGGCGCTAGATTTCTTGGTTCTTTATTTTTTTCATGATAAGTAGTGATGGATGGGGCACCTAGGTGTCTATGCATGGAACTAGCTTTCTAGGTGCTCTATTTATTGGTCGAATAGGGATCATCATTAGCACCTAGGTGCTAGCTAACGTGTTGAGGCACCTGAACCATCTTAGCCAAATTGCTCCATATGCTTCATTTGCTACAATTCTTCCTATATGATGTATAAAATATGACAAATATCCCATAAGAATATTAAAAATACTACAATAAAGAATAAAAATAATTTATAAACATCACACGTATATTATAGGCATCACAAGCCAAACTTGACTAATCGACAAGAGACTCTCAATGGTAACACTATAGTAAATATGGTATGGTGATTACACATCGGATGAAAATAAAGATTCTAGGATCATGACCACAATGTCGCGGCTTTGTAAATGAAGGTTCTATGCCAAACAGATAGACTTAAAGCCATAGCACAGTGGGGTTGACAAAATGATATATTTTTTTTGTTGGTGGGCCTATGGCCTAGGGTATTGGCGCACACAAAATATATGGCGTCATGGTTTTTGATCAAAAGTGACTTAAAGTGAGGAGGTTCACTGTGTTATGATCAATACAGTGGGTTTTAATCACATAAAATGGGCTTGACCTCATGAGGTAGGTGTGCAGCGCCAAGATGTTGAACCAACAATCATTGAAAGGACGATGTCGTGGCATTGTAAAGATAATGCCATGACATTATCAATCGATATTGAGTATGACACTAAGGCACCACACCTAAAATGCATATTAATGTCATGATAGCAAAGGGTTGCGTTTCAACACTATGGCTAAAGACGGGGTTCTAAAAGCACTTGGTTTGCTCCAAAATGAGGAGAGTAATATAAGGAAGCTTCTAACCTAGGGTTTTCTCTAACATCAGCTTAAGCTTGGTATTCAGTCATTGCATGTCATGTCAGGTATAAGTATTGGGTCATTATGAATCCCCAAGATTAGAATGTTATAGATAGACATAATTCTACTTAGGTTCAGACAATACAAAGTACAATAGGAGATATTTGCCAGATCTTATGACTTAGTTTGCTAGTTTGGTAGCTCAATTGATGGGTAAGAGTTCAGGCTACCACATTTAAGGGCGTCAAGACTGAGACTTATAATCGATAATTTTGGCTACCGTGTCTAATTACACACTTTTTGTATTCAATTTCTTTAAACAATAAAATTCCTCAAGCTTCTTGTCAATACTCTTTCTATCCTCTTTTTTTTCTCTCTCTCTATTCAATTTACTTCTTTCTTATCATAGTGCTCTTGTTTAGTTAATGTGAGACCACAAACAATCCATAATCCAACAAACATATTCATTAGAGTAGCTTTCTATATTGTCTTCTAACTATTAGAACTTCTATGCAACTTTTCCAATTCATTTAAACTGGAACGTACGATTGCTTCAGACTATCTTCAAATGCCTCTTTTTAAACATTTTGTATGGATGTGGATGAATGTTCCACCGTTATATTTATGCCCAATCTCTTGGTGATAGACAACAAAGCTCTAAACTTTTAATGTTGATTACAATATATAATGGACCAATCATGCTTATATATTTATAACTAACCCCATGGAATATCCCCACACTCCAAAATAATAGTAATAGAAAAGCACAGCTGCATCTAATTGAGCCTTTGTTCGCTAATTTTTTCTTTGCTTTGTTCTCATTCAATCCCAATGTTTTTACATATGGAACTCCTAAATTTCAATTTTTACACATATGCCAACTTATCTATGCACAAAAATGTGTATTTCACCCTTTTAGAAACTTATGTGTCAGTAGATATGTAAATACATAGGAATTGGGGGGTATTTTTGTAAATTCTCAAAAATTACAATACCCAGAACAAAATCCCAAAAAAATTGCTTTTCTAGCAATATTTCTACGCCTAATTCCTAAAAGAACCCGAAAATCATTACAAACTTCCAGATTCAGCCAACAAATTCAACCAAAAAGTTATGGCATCTTCATTCCTCAAGCTCGGTGGACCAAAACTTTGACCCATCCAACCATCTTCTTCTTCCCCACCCACTGCAAATTCTTCTGACCACAAAGTCTCATCAAACTCTGGAAAATATTCTTCAAATGAATCATTGATGAAGCTCTGCTTCATGTCCGCAGTATTATTTTCTGTTTTAATCTCAAAGAAAGGTGATTCATTTTGAATCAAAAGAGGTGAATTCTGCTCTTCAAAATTATTTTCCCTGTGCTCCTTTGTGTTGACTTTTTCTCTTGGGTTTGACTTTTTGATGTCCTGATTAGGGTTTAATCGTTTCTTCAAGTGAGTGTGCCAGAAATTCTTGATTTCGTTATCTGTTCTTCCTGGCAGTTTAGCAGCAATTGCAGACCATCTGAAAAGCAAAGAGATTTAACAGAAGTGGATTAGACATATATATGACAGCTGTGATTATTGATGAAGTACTTAAAATGTAAATCATAATATTAAGATAATATAGTTAAATAATAATATTATAGAGTCTTGGGGCAGCTTATAAGTGCGGAGGTGTTTTTTAAAACGCCGCCTAATCGTTTGGTTTGTGTTTTTTTGAAAATCTTGTTTGTCGTGTTTGTGTTTTTTACACTAAATGCACGCTGGGGGTCAACCCCCGCGGTCGATCCACGGGCCGCGTTTCGGAATAATTTATTTCAGATTTATCAGCTTATTCTGAAACGCACACGTTGCCCCAAATAGACCTTTAGTTGAAAAATTATCATTAGTGACAAATCCTTCTAGCTCACCATCTGTAATCATGCACACTAGCTCGAAAATAAGATTATGATGTTAAGATATGATTAAAAGTACTTTTACTAATAATTTAAGAAACTATGATTGATAATGTGAGCTTTAGTTATATTATTTTTAAAAGCATGGCTAGCTAGTGCCCTTTTATTCTAATAATGATTAAATTTTTATTCACATTAATAACATTCACAATTCATTTAAAATGTGACTATATACATACATACATACATACATACATTAATCTGACTCATTGGTTGCGGCCTTTAATGTAAGTCCCTCGGGTTGGGGTTCGATCCCTGCATAGGATCGAATGAACAACTTCTGGAAGGGAGGTCGCCCCTGGTCAGATTATGGGGTTGATCGACGGTCAACCTTTTTTTTTATGTAGTGTTTTTTTACAAATAAAAATTCTAATCTTATTTACGGTAGATTTTTATTACAACGACAACAACAATAAAGCCTTAATCCCACTACGTGGGATTAAATTAAAATAGAGAGAACACATTGCAGAGTAGATTGGTTTGTTGAAGTTCATTGCAATTTCAATTACCATATTATTCAATTGTTTTAAAACAAATGTTAACATAAATTTTATAAAAAAAAATGTTTCTATTAAAAATATAGCATTTTATTCGTCAAATAAATGATTTTTTTACATATAATACCTTATCAAAACTAACTAAGAAAAAGTGAAACTGAATCCAAACTTAACAGTAAGAAATCAGTAGTATACTTTGACAGTATTCTTTGTTATTATTGACGAAAGCGTAATGTCAAGTGCGATAGCTTTCACGTCTCATTCATGCATTATATTCTGAATTTTCTTAAAGCTGAGGTGGATAAGAAAAATATTATTTTTATTAAAATGAAAGCGCACCTATTTCCCAGCATTGCATGCATATAAATTATGGTTTNGCTATGCCTGACAGTGTAATCGTCTTGTGGACAATAAAATTTGCCAAAATCCATTTCAAAATAATAAAACAAAATTTGATAATCTTTTTCAAGATTTATGTGTATGTCAAAAATATGAATTTTAAAACATGTTCTTAAAAATCATTTGTCACCTGGACGAATATACCTGTGAAGACTGTGAGATAGCCCCCTAAGTGAGGTTTAAGACACCCTTCTAGACGAGTGGCGGGTTCTATACGTCCGGGTGACCGAG